>JAFVLL020022811.1:33424-112435 GCA_021397915.2 Tor tambroides | reverse complement strand
TATATGTGTATATATATATATATATGTGTGTGTGTGTGTATATATACACACACACGTTAAAGCATGTAGAATGCCATGTGATATACTATTTTCACAAAAGAAATTAGGAAGTACACAATGCGCAGTGTGCAGCATTAAACATATCTAGTTCCTACTCTAAGTGGTTTATTACAGGCGTTCCCACTCAATCTCACGCCAGCACTCGGGTTAGAAGCTGACATGCCGTAAAACTCAAACAAACAGAACAATGTTTTGAAAGCAGCACAGTGTCAAAGCGTTTACACTCTTCAGGAGGTCAACCTACGCATTCTTTACTTACAGCAGCTCTCTGCATATTAGGCTAGAATATTTTAACATCCAGAATATTGCATACTTTAGTTTGGTAAAGTTTCCACTCAGTTTAAGATATAATATGGTTAGTTAACAGCAACTATTGCAACATGTATCTTGTAATACTCTGAAAGATTCTCCTGCCATTGAGCTGTTCTACAATTGCAAGCTATATTGGTTAATGATTGAGTTATGCGTGATGTATGACATGTATGACTTTCTGTTTCTCTGTACGTGTGTGTGTGGGGATCACTATGAGCTGACCAATACATGTGACATGGTTTACTGGCAGCCCTATTCACCCGTTTTCCACGTCCCACTGTGAGCTTACACTCCACACTACGTATGGACTTCATTAGCACATCAATATGTGTGTGTGTGTGTGATGTACGGACAGTTGCTTCTTTAGGAAGCTCAGTCCTCTCCATATACTAGCATGCAAATGGACTACTTGCACTGAGCCTCGAGATGCACTTCCGTTTTGAAATATTACGGCTCAGTTATTTCCGGTTATGTATATTTTTCAATGTGATGTAATCATCTGGTTGACTTAAACGCCTAATAAAATGAGAGTTCGCAGGATGATTTCAAAATCAGACAGGAGAAGACATTCTGATGATTACTGTGTATAGAATTTTTCCAAAGTCAACAAAACGAGAAGTTTTAATCCAGCATAAACTGATCTGATAAAGCAGTGGCTGGTAATCATACGTGATTGTTTCACCACTGGGTGTCAGCGCTCTAAACTAGTAATCGCGATGCTGCAGAGTGTGAGAGATCTGATGAATAAGATCAGAATGAACCTTTATTTATCTGTATTAAATATGTTAGTCACTATTCTGTCTCATATTCTGTGTCATCATTTCACTGTATGTAGCCTAATGTCAAAATATGAATATTCAAAGTAGTCTGTTAAAATTATTTAAATGTTTAACATCGTCAAATAAAGCAGTTACCACACATTCATTCAGCCATTTTAAACACTGGAATAAAAGCACCAACGCACACAAACAATACTGCTCTTACTAAAATTAGCCATGGTTTTACTACAAATTAAAACCAAAAACTGCAATTCAATTTAAACCATATAACCACAAATTAACTCCATGGTAAATTTTCGTAAGGCGCTTTTATCAGTCAAATTCATTTAAATCTGTACATTCAATAGGTATGAAATATGATCCGTAAAAGAAAAATACTGTTCATGAGAAGACAAGCACTGATGCAGCAGGTTAGTGGGGAAATATAATTGATTTATTATTCAGAATACACATTTGGAAGGGAAATATATTTATAGGAACATTTCAGCAGGTTGAAGATCATTCATGTTAATGCAGAGAATATGATTAATTGTTTTTTTTAAAGAAACGCCTGCCCTAAAATATAGTAATAACCAGCATTCCCATGAGAAACTGTCTGTATGTAGGTGCGCTGAACGCTAACCGGAAACTCCCGAGCCGTAATAAGTAGAACGCGGAAGTAATTGTGCAAGTAGTCCATTACTTCAGACCCTGCAACCCATGTGTGTTATTTTAGTATAATTTATGTACTGTTACATTTTATATAATTAATATTTTGAATTGGCTTTTATTTATATTTCAGTTTTATTTTTAATAATTTTATTACTTCAGCTTATTTCAGTTAGTTGCCTAAGCAACATTTCTATTTTTTTTTTAGTTTAAATAATCTAATTTCTATATTAATTTCTTTCAGCTTTATTTTAGTTACTGTAAATGATATTAGGTTTAGCTTTAGCTAATAACCACATAGAAATTCATTTTAATATTTTTTTTTTTTTTTGGGATGCATGAAGTCAAAAATATCAGTGTGATGCTTCTGACCTGATATCATAATACTTGAAAAGTACTTGAAAAGAAAACTTTAGTTTGGCATAATCTTTTGTTATTAATTTTTAAAGAAAAATATTTGAACAAAACTGTTTGCTGCTTATTAATATTTGAAAAACTTTTATCAAGCAAATCAATGTGGTTCAACCAACATGGAAAAAACCCTCTTGACTGTGAATCAAGCTTGTCAAGTCTCTTAAAATATATTTGACCTTTTTACTGTAGGTTAGTTAAAGGTTAGTTGATGTTGTCAAATGTTATGAATTACAACTCTTATTAATGAATAATACTTTTGAAAATATTTTGTTAAGACAGTGTCACAATGTTTGCAATGCCACATTTAATAACATTAGTTATTGCATTAACTAACATTTAAGGGCCAGTTTTACTAACAGCTTGCGCCAGCGCAAACCGTCGTTTGGCATTAAAATAGTACTGTCAGGTTTTACTAAAGACGCGCAGTGACGAATTAGCACTGAAAAGGCATGGACACAGTGATTTTTGTGCCTGACCTTATTGAATATGCATTTGTAGGAGTTTCCATTTCAGATGCAAAATTTATGGGAGAATGAATCACGCAACGAGATTTAGTAATGTTTGCTCTCGTCAAATTACTGGTATTTGCGCTATTATTTAACGCCCAAAAACGGTAATTTGCGTTTGAAGTGGCTGCAGTTATTGTTGCTAGGAGAGGCACAGCAGAGAACAGAGGGCACGTGGTAGAAAAGGAGAGGATTTTTTTCCACACGTATTAAATTATTTGGAATGCAAGAAGAACATGAAAATATCGTTTGCCAAGCCATGTTATTTTTAATTTGCTTCAGGAAATAAAAGACGACTTGGAACCCTCAGCTAGGAGTCACGCAATACCAGGACTATCAAAACTTCTTGCAACCCTTCATTTTTTGCCTCCGTTTTTATAAATGTACTGTGGCTTCTTTATTTCTTTATTCTTTATTTGCGACTACGCTAATTTTCGCTGCGCTTGGTATATTGCGTTGGTCAATATGTAAATGAGATGTGGCGTCTGTGTTCTTTAATTTGCGCGGTTGTTAGTAAACCACCTGCAGAAATTTCTTGCGCTAATTTGCCCTGCTTAGTGAAACTGGCCCTAAGTATCAATGAGCAATACATTTGTTACAGTATTTATTAATCTTTTTAACATTCATTAATTTTAACTCACTTTCATTAAATAATGTCAGAAAATTTTTTGATTTTATTAATGTATTAGTAAATGTTGAATTTAAATAAGATTAATAAATGCTTTAGAAGTATTTTTCATTTGTTAGTTCATATGAACTAATGCAGTTAAATAATGTCTTATTGTAAAGTGTTACCAGTATTTTAATAACATTTTAAGCAAGTACTGTATATATTCAGTATGTAAGGAAAATATATTTGAAATTCTCATTTGACTTGATGGTTACACCACATGACATTTTTGGAGTCATTAAATTTAAACTTTTGATTAAACTTTGGTATAACAGTTTTCCGAAACTATACAAAACCAATATGAGGACAAAGAACTTGTCACATGTGTTTTAAACTTTCTTTTTTTTTCATAAAGGACACTTTTGACCCATTGACCTCTACATCATTGATCCAAGATACAAAACTTACAAATACTAACAAATGCACAGAAACAAACACACTGACAAAACACCTTTGCATTGTGGGGTCGACATCTGTGTGGGAAAATATAACTGTTTGGTTTGATAAATGACATCTGTACATACATACACGTAACATACAGTATATATACTGTATAGGGCAGTTGGTTGACTGTTGTGTGTGTGTGTTTGCACAGAGAAACCGGTGAACGCAGACCAGCAGGAGCGGACTCTTCTGAAGGGTGTGTTCAGCGTCAGGAAGGGAAAGACGCAGCTCCATAAATGGGCCGAGCGGCAGGTCATCCTGTGCGGGACGAGTCTCATCGTGGCCTCTGTCAAGGACAGCCTAACCGGCAAGATGCACATCCTACCCCTGGTCGGGGGGAAGGTAGGGGCAGTGGCGGACTGGCTATCTGGAGCACCGGGAGTTTTCCCGGTGGGCCGCTGTACAATGTGGGCCGGCCCTTTGCGTAATATCTATAAAAAATGGATTGTAGTAAATGTACGTATATCCTTCCATCGGCCCAGACGAATGGCCCCGGCCGCGCGGTCCACTACATTCAAAAATTCTAATTAATTTAGCGTGCTCCGGCTCAGTGCAGCGGCTCAAAAGCGCTCGTCAATGTCAAAATGTTTGAAATAGCCATTCAAAGTGTAGAAGGCGGGATTTACCGCTCACAGACGCTGAGCTGCGCACGACTTGAGTGCGAGCTGAGGTAAGATGTAAGCAGCTGAACATGACGAGACAATTCAGCAATATTTGCCAACCTTTTAGTTAAACGGCAGACATTAATTTTCAGGAATGCAAACTGCTACTGGCCTTTTAAAATTTCTCAGATTTTAATGCCGTTATTCGTATCGTCACAATGTGCTACATAATGCAGTTTTCAGCAGACATGAGATAAGAGTTAGGCAAATGTAAATCTGCTTTCTTCCGGGATTTTCACGTGTCTAAGAAAATGTTTAAAAATCTATAAAAAACATTCTCAATCGTTCTCTAGAACATTGTAAATCTGAAGACTTTTGCTTTCGAGTGCTGTGCATAGGAAAGTGATTTATATTATAGGCCTAATAAAAATATAATTTGCTTATTAATTCACATGCATTAGCCTATTTTATATACACACTGGTGGTTAAAAGTTTGAAATAATTAAGGATTAAACACAGGAGGCGTTTTATTTATGTATTTATTTAAAAGAAGATTTAATTTATTTGATCAAGTACAGTAAAACAATAGCCTAATATTATGAAATATTACACTTAAAACAGTACTTTTCTATTTAGGATGTTTTAAATATAATTTATTTCTGTGATCAAAGCTGAATTTTCAGCATCATTACTCCCTTCAGAAATCATTCTAATGCTGCTTAATTATCAGTTATTATTTGTGATCAATTATTAATAATGGTTTTATTATTGGTATAATGGTTCTCAGTTAAAGAACAGCATTTATTTGAAATATAAGTACTTTGTAATAAGTGTAAATATCTTTACTGTCACTTAAATCAATTTAATCAAAGTCCCTTTTTGTATTCTATAATCTTTGATTTAATGCAACATTGTTGAAGAAAAATATTAATTTTTATTTTTTAATCCTACCCAAGACTGAATGGAATCACATTTTCCACAAATATATGAAACAGCACAACAGATTTCAACACTGATAACAATCAGAAATGTTTCTTGAGGAGCAAATCAGTATATTAGAATGATTTCTAAAGGATCATGTGACACTGAAGATTGGAGTAATGATGCTGAAAATTCAGCTTTGATCACAGCAGTCAATTATATTTTACTATATAGTCGCATAGAAGACAGCTGTTTTAAATTGTAATAATTTGTATACTCTTTTCCACAATTGGAGCTCTATTCCTTAAAATGATAGATTTCAAGCTCCTGCAAAAGGACAAATACTGTATATAACCAATAGAAAGGCACCATAAAAACAGTCCGCATTCTGCACTATTCAAGTTTTCTAGACAATACCAGAGCATCGTGTCATATGGTCTGATAATATTGGTTTTAACTTTAGTGATATTAAACTGTCCCTCGTAAAAATTCTTTAAAATTATTTACTATTTGCCATATACACCAGAAAAGACAAATTATAATGTCAAGAATATGCCATTCATTTATGGTGTGGTGTGTTGCAGACTGGGTTTAGTGGGCCGCTCTGTGCCAAAAAGTCCAGGGCCACTCTTTACATTTGGTCGCCCCTGGAGGTAGGGTACACACACGCACACGCATGCTGCCTACTTGCCCACACACACACACACACACACACACACACAAACAAACACGCACGCACACGCATATACACACCCCAGGCTGCAGGAACAGATAACACAGAGCAGATGCATCAACACAGCTGTGAACGAATGAGGATGAGGAGGGAAGGGAGGGAAACACACAACAGTCAGACCTTTCTCTCCAGCGTGTGTTAAAGGAACATTCTGGGTTGTTTTCCACTTTATGTCTGTGGACAGTATGAGTGGCATGCTGTCGATTACCACACACAATACTTTCAGCTCCGAATCATTTCATCTTCAATTTATAGTAATACACTTCAAGTGCACGTCTAGCAGTCGAGCGGCCCAGAGGGTTTAAAAGCAGAAATGTGTGTGGGTTTTTGTTCAAGCACTTGCATGAATTCTTCAGTTTAAAAAGTTGTGATGGAGAAACTACTAGTTATGTGTTGAGAGCACAAGCATTTCAACTCTTTTAAAAAAGTAATACAATTACCTGTTTTGAATATGCATTGGAGGGTATTTAAATTTTTATATATATATATATATATATATATATATATATATAAGAGAATGTACTTGCAGATAAGCTCAAAAAAAGCACTATATTACATTTAATTTTAATTGCAATTAACATGAAGTTTCAAAGCATATTACATTCAGTTCACACACTTAAAGGAATAGTTCACCCAAAAATGAACATTTTTACTCACCCTCAGGTCATCCAAGATGTAGATGAGTTTGTTTCTTCATCAGAACAAATTTGGAGAAATGTAGCATCACTTGCTCACCAATGGTCCTCTGCAGTGAATGGGTGCTGTCAGAATCAGAGTCCAAACAGCTGATAAAAACATCACAATAATCCACAAGTAATCCAGATGACTCCAGTCCACCAATTAATGTCCTGTGAAATGAAAAGCTGTGTTTGTATGAAACAAATACATGTTTCTTAAGGTCCAGTGAGAACATGCTAGTTTTACGAGAATCAAGTTTTGTTTACAGCAAAGGAAAACCAGTCTCCTTTTGGCTTATATCGAAATCCTCCTAAATTTTTCTTTACAAATCCTCGTTTTGTACTTCTAATTTGTGACCAGTGTTTTGTTTTGCTCTCTCCTCTGCGCTTCCGTGTTCGTCACTGCGTTCGCCTACGTCCTACTTCGTCCACTTTAACGCCACTCTCTCATGAACGCGTATATGACAGCTAGAGATTATGGTTTATAATGTTTTAAATATGGATATCTTTCTTACACAAACGCATCGATTCACTTCAGGAGGCAATAATTAACCCCCGGGAGCCGTGTGGAGTACTTTTTATCATGTATGAATGCACTTTTTTGGGTTTCAAAATCTCAACACCCATTCACTGCCATTATAAAGCTTGGAAGAGCCAAGAGATTTTTTTAATGTAACTCTGATTGTATTTGTCTGAAAGAAGAAAGTCATATACACCAAGAATGGCTTGAGGGTGAGTAAATCATGGGGTAATTTTCCTTTTTGGGTGAACTATCCCTTTAAGACGTATTTAACTTCAAACTGTTGCTTCAAGCCTCTATCCATAATATTGCATTCTCCAATGAAAAACTCGTCTGGTCGGAATCAGGAGAGAAATATGCACAAATCAAGCCCTGTTTGTCAAGCCAAAACAGTTCTAACAAATATGTGTGTGGATTTTGATGTGAGAGGACAACAGGAATGGACATATTCACTCGTATTATCGAGTCATATTGTAGTCACAAACACGCAGCTTTTCACTTCACAAGACATTAATTGATGTACTTGAGTCATGTGGATTACTTTAAGTATATATATATTTTTTTTTTAAAGCAAATGATTTCTATAATATCTAAATCAATAAATATTTAAGCAGAATAACTGCTTCGAAGGAAGAATTAACTGCTGAAGTTTCATGGCATGGAATTGTTTTCTCAGTGCATGTAGTGTCTCCATTACAAACCATTGACAGGTGACATCCTGCTTTCTTGGCTTAGGTGGAGGAGGTGAAGCGGAGGCAGCACTGTCTGATGTTCAGCTCCGCCGGACCGCAGGCTCAGACCTACTACGTTAACTTTGACACGCTGGCCGACTACCAGCGCTGGCATCGCCAGGCTTCTAAAGTGAGTGAATGTGCTTTATCTAATCTAGACATGCATTAAGATTTCATTAGCAAACCCACAGCGATTCAACAGCCGATTAGTGTTTTCTCTTCTTTCAGTTTTTCCAATAAAAAACCCCTCGCAGACTGTGCGTGTTTGTATTTTGCGTACGGAGGGACGCGCTGTACCCGCCGCCTGCAGTGAACAGCTTTGCTGAAACAGCTGTCTGTGTTTTCATTGGTGTTTTGAACACACACATTTATTGTCCTGAACTTGTATGTTTGCTTTTTTGTTTGGTTTCTCTGCACTGTTGGTCCTCATTTGTCTTAATCACCTAATTAATTGGCATTCCAAACTCCGGCTGCGTCTCTGGAGTCTAATGAGGTCTGACCATCTCTGGAGAGCACAGCTAACTCCCCAACGCCAGAACCGTCCTGAATAATGCAAACCGCGTTCTGAACGATTGTGTGCGAGGGTGATCCTGAGGTAAAGGGCTGTTTGAGGTGGCATGATAGATGAGAAAGAGAGCGTTTGTGTTTGTGTGTATGTTTAATGTGCATCGCTACAGCCGTTTGTGCTGTGAGGTCTGACTGACTCCATAATAAAAGAGCCTTTCAATTCAGGCCAAGTCATTGTTGACTAAAACTGAAATGAATAAAAATCTCTTTTATGAATTGAAATAAAGCTGAAATAAAACCTAAATATTAGATGAAAAACCTAAACCTAAAACCTAAGTTTGATTTGAGTTTAAGCTAAAGCTGAAATAAAAATAAAGGTAAATTAAAATATTTTTTTTAATAAATGTTGTAAACGCATAACAAAATTGCTAAAACTGAAAAATATTAAAATAAAAGCTAAATCAAAACATTAATAAATATTGTAATAGTATATAAATAATACTAAAATAACAGTGGTACAAGGGATTTAGGGATTTAGTGGTACATTTAGGGGTCGGTGGCTATTATTATTATTTATTTATTTTATTTTTTGGGGTGAATGAGGATGAAAATATATAATAATAATAATAATAATAATAATAAAAATATTAATAATAATATTTTATTATTATTATTATTATTATTATTATTATTATTATTGTTTTCAATATTGTGTAAAAACCATGTGCAAAGCCCTTAAAATTTACAAAATTTATGATTTAATAACTCAGAAAATGTCAAGTGGCGTGACTATGAAGTAAAACATTAATAACATTTTCCTTGCACCTTGAATACATTTTTAAAAGTAAAATATATTATTTTTTAATGCTAATATTAGTAATTTTAAATGATTTTTTACGAACATCATGAATTTTCAGTTTGTTTGTGGTAATATTTTTAAGTAAAATTGCTTTACTACTTTGAACCTTTTTTATAAATAATAATAAAAATGAACAGCGATTATGCTAAACTGCTTCTGTATCATGTGCCACTGTCTTTTACAGCTAATTAAAGGGGTCATATGATGCGATTTCAAGTTTTCCTGTCTCTTTGGAGTGTTACAAGCTGTTTGTGCATAGATAAAATCCCTGAAGTTGCAAAGACTAAAATTAAATAAGAGATATTCTTTATAAATTGAGCCTATACCACTTCCCCCTAAACAATGGTTCAGCCAGCCCGACATGTCTGATCACAATGTGGGAGATTTACATATACAGCCCAAACATATATCCAGAAAGAAAGCTGAACTATTATTCTTAGCTGTAGTCTTGCTGTGGCCACTTTGTTTCATTAGTAAAAGTGCTGTTTGGGCTTCCAAAAAGTTAACTGAAAATCAACATAGTTAGTTCTTTACAACACTGTTCCAAGCAGCATTATTTAATGTCAGTGTGTGCAGCATATTTTAGGAGGACAGTTACTAGTTTGAGCTACCATCATGCTCTACTTTCAAAGGCCTCTTTCTATAAAATGAGTAATTCAACTTTGAAAGGCAGTCTGGCGCTTCTGACTCACAGCCTGTAAGTACATTTCTGTGATTCAGCAATTTCCAAACAGTGTCAAAGTAGTCTTTGTGTTCTCGTTTCTCAGTGCAATGCAGACATTGGATGCAGCAGTATAATTTGTGGGTTTTATTGTTTTGTGTTGTTGCATGGTAAGCACTTCATCACAATACGTTGAGGGCGCAACTCCTTTCTAAGTATTTTAAACGAGTATTCAATAATCTGGTTATTTAGCCAGTAGAAGAGGCATATAACTCCTCAAACGATGAGCATTGTAAAAATTGAAGCGTTTCAGAAGAAACAGGAAACAGAACAACAATAATGTACAGTATGTGGAAAATAATGTGTTTTTTGAACTTTAAACCACATAAACACATTGCATTACACCAAATACACAAAATAATGTTCTTTTTAGCAGCATCATATGACCCCTTTAAGACTTTCTTTCATTATAATTCTAAAGCATTTTGACTTTGTCCTACAATATCAAAATTAATTTTAATTTAAAAATTGAAAACAAGTTCATCATAGAAGAGCTTTATTCCCGTAAATGTCTGAATAAATGCATTTTATTTTATTTTAAAATGAATTAATAGATTTCGTCCCAAAAACATGAGCATGGCATCATTGACCCTTAGCATCAGTCCATCCATGTGAATTAATGGCACGCTCCGATCGTGTTCCAGTGATGTCATGACAATGTGCTTCATTTCACTGATCTGAGTTTGGCTCCTGCCGCAGCGCCTGAATGATGATGTCCCCTCTGAGATCTTCAGCACCTCTTAAGCAGTGTTTTTTTGGCAGCTTAAAAATCTGATTGGATGGAACCACATTTTAATATAGCTGATAAATAAACTGTATTTCTTGGAGAACAAATGATTGTAATTCTAATTATTGAAATAACAGTAAAAAATAAAAGTTTATTGAACCGACAGATTAACTAATTAAATACAGGTGCATCTCAATAAATTAAAATGTCGTGAAAAAGTTCATTTTTTCTTGTAAGTTATTTCAAAAACTGAAACTTTCATATATTTTAGATTCATTGCATGTAAAGTAAAACATTTAAAGTTTTTTTGTTTTAATTTTGATGATTAGAGCTAACAGCTCATGAAAGTCAAAAATCAGTATCTCAAAATATAAGAATATTTATATTTGAGTTTCATTAAATGACAGTCCCTACAGTATAAATTCCAGGTATCTCTTGTTCTTTGAAACCACAATAATGGGGAAGACTGCTGACTTGGGAATGGTCCAGAAGACAATCATTGACACCCTCCACAAAGAGAGTAAGTCACAGAAGATCATTACTGAAAGGGGTGGCTGTTCACAGAGTGCTGTATCAAAGCATATTAAATGCAAAGTTGATGGGAAGGAAGAAATTGGGTAGGAAAATGTGCACAAGCAACAGGGATGACCACAAGCTTGAGAATACTGTCAAGCAAAGCTGATTCAAACACTTGAGAGAGCTTCACAAGGAGTGGACTGAAACTGGAGTCAGTGAATCAAGAGTCACCACGCTCAGACGTCTTCAGAAAAAGGGCTACCAAACCACTTCTGAAACAGAAACAACATCAGAAGCATCTTACCTGGGCTAAGGAGAAAAAGACTGGACTGTTTGTCAGTGGTCTAAAGTCCTCTTTTCAGATGACAGTAAATTTTGCATTTCATTTGGAAATCAAGGTCCCAGAGTCTGGAGGAAGAGTGGAGAGGCACAGAATCCAAGCTGCTTGAAGTCCAGTGTGAAGTTTCCACAGTCAGTTATGATTTGGGCTGCCATGTCATTTGTTGGTGTTGGCCCACTGTGTTTTCTGAAGTCCAGTCAACGCAGCCATCTACCAGGAAATTTTAGAGCACTTCATGCTTCCTTCTGCTGACAAGCTTTTGGAATGCTGATTTCATTTTCAGCAGGACTTGGCACATGCCCACACTGCCAAGGTACCAAAAGCTGGTTCAATGACCATGGTGTTACTGTGCTTGATTGGCCAGCAAGCTCGCCTGACCTGAACCCCACAGAGAATCCTATGGGGTATTGTCCAAAGAAGGAAGATGAGAGACACCAGACCCAACAATGCAGATGACCTGAAGCCTGCTATCAAAGCAACCTGGGCTTCCATACCACCTCAGCAGTGCCACAAACTGATCACTTCCATACCACGCAGAATTGAGGCAGTAATTAAAGCAAAAGGAGCCCCTACGAAGTATTGAGTACATATACAGTAAATGAACATACTTTCCAGAAGGCCAACAGTTCACTAAAAATGATTTTTTTTTTATTGGTATTATGAAGTATTCTAATTTGTTGAGATTTGTTGAATTGGTGGGTTTTTGTTAAATGTGAGCCTAAATAATCACCAAATAAAAGAACCAAAGACTTAAACTACTTCAGTCTGTGTGCATTGAATTTATTTAATACACAAGTTTCACAATTTGAGTTGAATTACTGAAATAAATTAACTTTTCCACGACATTCTAATTTATTGAGATGCACCTGTATATAAATACAAGTTTGCATAACATTGGTTGTCTCTTACAAGTGTTTTTTACCATGAGTTGTGTGTTTTGTAGGTGGTTTCTCAGACTATCAGTCTGGTGGATTTGTCCTGCTACAGTCTGGAGGAAGTGCCCGAGTATCTCTTCTACTGCCAGGACGTTACACACCTCAACCTGCGCCACAACTTCATGAGGCTGGACGGCCCTGGAGGACTCATCAACTTCAACAGGTGAGTTCAGCTTTAGATACAATCTTTATGCTTATTATCTTACTCTTCAATGAGGTTTTGAGGTTTTGTTTGTCTGCTGTATGTAAATTCCGGACAGAAAGGCAGCAAACGGAGCTAATGTTTTCCTGCTAGGTGTACTTTAGAAAAACCTGTCTTGAAATGCTCTTTACATAATCACATAAATCACTTGCGCATAAATTTAGGATGTAGTTTTCGCTGGGATGTGGTCTCTCGCTGCACTGCCATGCACACAGACTCAATGTAAATGGCAGAAGAGCTGTTTATTCTGTACATGCACTTATGTCAATGACAGCCGCTTCTGTGCAAACACAAGCAATAAGAGCATCACTAAATGGGAACTTACAGAAGGGATGATGCTGTTACGTGTTAATCATCAACTATGATTAGAGGTGTTTAAAATGGTACAGTTATTATTAGATGACGACATGGCAGTAAACAGGCCATGCCATTTCTCTGTGCAAAAGAAATGTCCACGTCCATGTTTCACCTCAAAATCGAGAGAAAAAAATGTATAAGAAGCCTAAATTGTCCCTAATTTTTAAAAATTTTTTATTTTTTTTTTAAATTTTTTTTATTGGTGACATTTTCATGACAATTAAGCACTTTTTCCCCCCCTAAACAATCTCATTACTGTAATGAACTGTCTGTCCTGTTTGGACACATTTATTTATTTATTTATTTATTTATTAATAAATTGAAATCAGTACAATAGTTACCACAGTTAGGTGTAAATACAGTGGTACAGTGTGATGTGATTGACCGTTTAAATTATATCTATTTTTTTGCTTTTCAATAAACTGTATAGACTGGGTAGTTGGCATGAAATGAAAATTGTGATTTTCTTCTCTGTTGTGATGTATATCTGAGTGAAATGGCTTCTCGATTGAGAAATTGTTACTTGAAAACAAATGTTAACTGAAATAAAATATAAAAAACAAAATTGTTTTATTTTTCATTTTTTGAAGTACTAAAGTAACTAAAACTAAATTAACCAAAATTAATTAAGAAAATAAAACTGTACAGACATATTTAAAAAATTACAAAAACATAACAAAATGGCAACCTGGTCTCATGACAAAAACATACCGCTGGGAACTTTTTCGCTAGACACGAAATACTTACCACCATGAAAGTTTTGTGACACATTCAATGTGAAATGTCCACTGGGTTGTGCTAAAAGGGTGCCATATGTACAGATGAACGTACTTATGGTACGTTTTATGTGACATTAGTTTTGTAGGCATCACTGCAGTTCTGACTTGAAATGTCCATTTAGTGGTGCTATAACTCTAATGCTCCGTGACGTTTTAAAATAACGTACCATCTGCACTACACCTAAACCTACCAAATAGTATGAACAAAAACGAATGTGATGTAAAAATGCAATCGCAAGCATGCCGTTTTAGCTTGTTTTTCGATCTTTCATCGTGAGTCATGTTTTTCACGGGATTCGTACCCAAGGATTCCACAAGTCCAATTCCGTGCCGCTGAGCTACAGAGCAAGCTTGTTACGTCCGGAAAGAAAAACATATGGAGCTGTAATCATAACTGTGTACGAAAACGATTACAAGTGCTTGATGTTTTACCCCCTCTAGTGTTCATTTCTGTTGGAAACTTAAAGGGCACCTATTATGCCCCTTTTTACAAGATGTAATATTGGCCTTGGGTGTCCCCAGAATGTGTTTGTGAAGTTTCAGCCCAAAATACCCCACAGATCATTTATAATAACAGCTGGAAAATGTCATTTTTGGGGGGTGTCTAAAAAAGAGCTTTTCTAGAGTGTATGGCTTTAAATGCAAATGAGCTGCATATTCCCGCCCCGTCTCCAGAAGAGGGCGTCTCGTTTACGTCTCTCTGCGTTGCATATCTATAGCAATAAACAGCCGGTAGAACCAACATAACTGAGAGCGAGAGAACCGGTGTTCAGCCGTACATATGGGAAGTCAAATGCACTGAAAGTGAGACGAAACGATGTTACAGAGCTGACTAGCACGCCGCTGATCAGTTAAAAGTACTTAATGTACGCACACAAAAACGGTTGAAACACTAAGCACTATAACGATATGACACTCACAAAGGAGTCTGGAGTGATACACGTATTTAGGTAGATTTTAAGGCGCATTACCTTGAAAAATGAACGTAATCCACAGTGTCCTCAGCAGCTCAGATGTTGGGAGAAAATGAAGACTCTTATGTTCAGTCTTACATCCAAACACAGAGCATCGGGATTTGCTTGCGAGACATTGTTGATGTTACAGCTGCTCGAGTGCGGAGAAAATAAAGGACAGCGTAACTGCTGAGGGTGGAAACTATAGCAATGCAGGGCTGTCAATCAACCCCCATGGCCCCGCCCTCCGAAATGTGACGTCACACTGCGGTGAGAATCAAAACGGCTTGTCTAATGAGACTGACTTGGTTTAAAGGGGATTAAAAAATGAGGACTGGGTGGATTTTTATTATTGTAGGCTGGTTGTGTTCACACACTGCCAACACACATATATGTCTAAACACCATGTGAAAGTAGATTTTGCATAATAGGTGCCCTTTAAGTTATATGTACTTATTGGTACGTACTTTGCGTCTCATGAAAAAGTTCCCAGAGGTTCGTTTTCCTCATGAGACCAGGTAGCATGGCTACAACTTTAAAATTAAAGTGAAAATATTAAAAGTAAAATCTAATTTAAAATATTAATAAGCGCTCTAATAGTATCAGTGATACTAAAATATCACTTCACTGCAAAATTCCATTTAAAAAAAAAAGCAGCAGCCAATTAACATTGTTACATATTACAAAATTTTAAAAATGTGAAATCTAGAAATATTGCCTTGGCAACTAAGTGAAATAAAATATGTACTAAAACTACTAAAAGTAAAGCTGAAATAAAAATAAAGCAAAATGAATTACAACTAATATAAAAAAAAAAACCTATTAAAACTGACAAAAACACAATAATATTACTAAAACTTCAACTAAAATTAAAAAGAGAACTGAAAATATAAAAATAAAATAACTCTTTTATTTTGTTATTTTAGCAAATAAATTTTGCTCATACAAAGGTTTGAAATTCCATTTCTAGATATCGCCATTAATTCTTATCTGTGTTGATTTTGGAGTGTAATGTAACCCAGACATTTTTTTCTCATGAAAGAAGCTTCTCTGTCATGTTACTACTTGAGAAAACATTCAGAAAGCTTTGCCCCTTTACGCCTCTCCTTTCTGGTCTTCTCTCTCTCTCTCTCTCTCTCTCTCTCTCTCTGCCTCTGCTTGTCTCAGCTGTGTCATATATATTTAGTAACTCTGTGTGGTGGGCGGTGCAGGATGCGTAGGCTGATGGTGGTGTGTGTGTGTGTGAGAACCGAGAGCTCAGCGTATGTTCTGAGTCAGGCTGCCACCTCCACGCCTGTGTCATTGCCTTTCCTCCATCCCCATCACTCACTGGCAGCCTCTCATACTCAGGTTTGGTGCTGTAGTGTTTTTTGTGTCCCGCTCAGGGCTTTGTGGTGTCAGGCGGTTGCTCTTTGGCAGTCATCCGTCCATGAAGAGCCCCGTCTGACAGTGTTATTTGCCTGTGGTAACAAGCATACAAAAGCCATTGAGCCAGTTACCGGAAACGGGCCTGTGGGAAATCGGGCAGGAGAGACCAGGACAGGCATGCAATGATGTCACTCGGTTTGAAACGAGAGACTTTCAGTCATTTATACCGCAAGTGGTTATTTTATTAGTGCTCTTTACTAAGGCATCACTGTTTCTGTTGCTCATATTTATAGATTTGAGCAAAGCCATAACCCTCAGCACAGCGCGTCCTACACTGTTTGTGCTGCAGACATGAATGAGATTTAAAAACAAGCCGCTTGTTGAGGAGAGCTGTGCTGTTACTTTTCTAAGATGCACAACCATTCAAAAGTTTGGGGTCGTTTTTTATTATTTTTATTTGAACGAAAGAATGAAAGAAATGCTTTGATTCAGCAAGGACACATTAAATTGATCCAAAGTGACAGTAAAGACATTCATAATGTTGCAAAAGATTTCTATTTCAAATAAGTGCACAAATAATCCTAATAAATATATTAGATTTAGATATACACTACCAGTCAAAAGTTTTTGAACAGTGAGATTTTTCATGTTTTTAGAGAAAAAAGAAATTATAGAAATGAATACTTTTATTTAGCAAGGATGCTTTAAATTGATCAAAAGTGATGATAAAGACATTTATAATGTTATAAAAGATTTCCATTTCAGATAAATGCTGTTCTTCTGAACTTTCTATTTAAAGAAACCTGAAAAAATTCTAGCTGTTTTCAACATAATAATAATAATAATAATAATAATAATAATAATAATAGTAATAATAATAAATGTTTTTTGATCAGCAAATCAGAATATTAGAATGATTTCTGAAGGATCATGTGAAAATTCAGCTTTGAAATCATAGGAATAAATTACATTTTAAAATATATTCAAATAGAAAACAGTTATTATAAATAGTAAAAATATTTCTACTGTTTTTTTTGCTGTTTTTGCTGTACTTTGGATCAAATAAATGCAGGCTTGGTGAGCAGAAGAGACATTAAAATCTTACTGTTCAAAAACTTTTGAATGGTAGTGTATTAGACCTAATGACTTAAAACTAATAAAAAATGACAAAATAATATTGCAAAAACATAAAAAAAAAAAAAAAAAATAGGGAACTGAAAATATAAAAATAAAATAACACTTGTCCAAGTCAGACATTTAAAGGTCAGTGGCATTTATTTATTTATTTTGGCAAATGAGGATTTATTTATTTATTTAGAAATTTGCAAACATTCATTTTGTTCACACAAAGGTAAAAATTCCATTTCTAGACATTGCTATTAATTCCAAATAATCTTTGTTGAAAACATAAATCATATATATATTTTTTTTTTCCTGTTTAATATTTTTGTGGAAACTGTAATTTTTTTTCCAGGACTCTTTGATGAATAGAAAGTAAAAAAAAAAAAAGATATTTTTTTTCAATCTTTTGTAACATTATAAATGACTTTACTGTCACCTTTGATCACTTTAATGCATCCTTGCTGAATAAAATGATTAATTTCTTAATTAACAAGAACAATGGCTTTTGAATAATAGTGCGCACATATATATATTCTGTATACTTTTGGAATTTTAGGACTTGAATATGTAATAATGGAGAGATACATTTTATATGGCGCATTCCATATTTTATTTTATTTTATTTTATTTGTAACATTTATAGAATATGTTTGATGTTTTTCTTGTCCTTTAGTGTAATTGTCATACCTGCAAAATGTACTGACAGAAAATCTCCCAATGGGATAGTAAAGATGGTCTCCCAGAAGAGATCATCTCTACATTTGGATCAAAAGTGTCAAAACTATCTCCATTGAACATCTCTTTCTGAATTTGTCTCCAGGACACTTCTTTACAGAAGTGTACCATAGTTTTGTGCTAAAATACAACATTTATTACAATAAAACCATTTTATTTAAAACATGAAGTATGAATAAATGAATTGCTATTAACAAATCAATTATTATTATGAGTATGTATTAAATTCAGTCCTTATTAATAAATAAAAAGTAAGGATTGACTGACCGAGATCCGCTATGGTGTTGGCTGTATGGTGATTTTTCATAATTGCATAATTTCATAATATATGTATAGAAACAGTTTGCTTGCTCTCTAAATGCATTTGATGTAAATCCATTAGGCATAAGTGTTTGATGATAGAGTCATGCCATCAGAAAATAAGCGTGTCCATTAAGAGCACTGCATATTTCCGCAGATTTGCCCAGCTGAGGAGCATAAATCTTTCTCACAATGGGCTGGGCGTCTTCCCGGAGTCGCTTTGTGAGATCCAGACACTGACTGAGCTCTATCTGTCCTGCAATGGGCTCAGTGCCGTCCCAGCCCGCCTCGAAAACCTCCAGAGGTCAGCACACACCACACCACCTTCTAACATACTGTTGTTTGTTTGTTTGTTGCTGTTGTTATAGCTGATCTAAGACAGAAAATATGTGCTCCTTCAGTTGAACTCCAATTTCAAGTCCCTGCTCCTTTTTATTCTTGCCAAAGTGACCTCTCTCTTTTTGCAATCAGCTTGAAGTGCACAAATGTGCCGTGTAGGTCATTTGAATAACGTCGCACAACATAATGAGAGCGATTATGGGTTATAATCTAAATAATCCTTTGATTTGCATGATTGTGTTTAAAATATTCAGTGCTTTATGGCACCGCTGCTCCTGCAATTACAGTCAGCTATATTCAAGTGCACTACCAAAGAGCCTGTCAAATGAACTTTTTTTTTTCACCTAAATGAGCCAGTGAAATGCATGAAGTTCAGCCGTGCATATTACGCTAGCTGATTAAATCAAGCATAAAAATCAGCCTAGTTTTGCTGCTCTCAGCTCAGCTTATACGAGGTGCTCTGAAGATGACGGAGGCCTGCAGTGGAGTCTTACTGAATGAACACGATAGTGCTGAACACACCTGTCAATATTACTGTCCTAAAAACTGGCTATATTTTATACAATTATTATATTACATTATTCAGAATGAATGAAATCTCTAATCATGATGCTTTAATAAGTTAACCATTACAATATGTATTATTATATTATATTATATTATATTATTATAGAATGCTTGATCTCTCATATAATGTTGCGTTAATAAATTAACCATTCTAATCTATATTGTAGTATGTTAATATAATATAATATGATATAATATAATATAATATAATATAGAATGCATGACCTCTCAAATTATGAATTAAATATAATTATGTAATAAATCAACCATTTCATTATATTATATTATATTACAGAATGCTTGATCTATCATTTAATGTTGCTTTAATAAAGTTACCATTTGATTTAATTTAATTTTATTTGATATAGAATGCATGACTTCTTTTATAATGTTACTTTAATAAATTAACCATAATAAATAGATATAATATAATATAGAATGCATTAAATTATATTATATTATTACTTATAATATTAGGATTCATTTATTAAAGCAGCATTCTGTGAGGCCATGCATTCTGGTTAAACATTATTTTTAGGCATCATGTACGAAAAAAGATACCAGTGTTCAATAAATAATTACATTTATTAATAATAATATTTCTGCATTTGCCAGTCAATAAAAAAATGGTTCATATAAGAAATATAATTCTTCAGCATAACTGTAACGTTGTAGATTTGCTATATGGCCAAAAGTTTGTGGCCATAAAAGTTCTGGGACAAGGATAAAACAACAAAAAAATCTATTGTAATGTGATTTTTGTTATAAAAGAAGTTTAAATCTGTTCATTTTAATAAAAATATCCATGCCTATAAATATAAACAATATTAAAAAAAGCAATGTGAAAACGATCATCTTTAATATCATAGTAACCTCTTTATCATTTTCCATATTTTAAAGCGAGTCTGTTTGGCTGTGCATTCATAGACTGTGATCTGCTCAGCTTACAGACGCTGTGTTTGGATGGAAACCGCTTGGATTCTCTTCCGGAGGAGCTGGGCAGCCTCGTGCAGCTCTGCAGCTTGGGACTCTCCTTCAATGACTTCCCTCACGTCCCCGGCGTGGTGGAGCGCCTCTGTGCCCTGGACAAGCTGGCGATGGCGGGGAACAGGGTGGAGACTCTGGATCTGTGCAGCCTGCTCCGAATGACTCACATTAAGAGTATTGATTTACGGTGAGCCATTAGAAATATCTTCCTCTTTCTATCTCTGTGCGTCATGCTGTCCGCTTTACCTGCCTTCATCTCCTTCTGTTCCACCTCTCTCTCTTCTGTCTGTCACCTGTCTGTGTGTTATTACTCTCAGCTCAGACTTTATGCATAATGCAGGATCAATATACAATAGTAATGTAATAAGATCAGCTATCAGTTTGGTGGCTCTGTCACACCCAGCAGACTACAGCATTGAAATCTGGTGCTTTTTGCACATTATTCTGGCCAAAAAAGCCCATTTGGACACAAAAGACCATCTGTCTGACATGTAAAGCATGCAGCCACAGTTGGCTGTTTTCTGTGTTGTGTATGGGCAGTGAAATAGATCATACATCATGTACAAAATAATTTAAATAATGATCTATCTCCACTAACTTTGTACACAAAATAGCAGAAAATGTTTATCGATACTGATTGTTCACAGACATAACTCAGAAAACAAAGCAGAATGTACAGTTTGGATCAGAGACTTCAAAATCCTTATATTTTGAATAAATGCTGTTTTTTATTCATCAAAGAATCCTGGGGGGAAAAAATCAACATTGATGATAATAATAAGAAATGTTTCTTGAGCAGCAAATCAGCATATTATTATGATTTCTGAAGGATCATGTGACACTAAATGATGCTGAAAATTCAGCTTTGATCACAGGAATAAATTATAAATGTATTCAAATAGAAAACAGTCATTTTAATTTTTTTGATATTTCGCAATGTTACTATTTTTACTGTATTTTTAATCCAATAAATGAAGCCTTGATGAGCAGCATAAGAGACTTTTATCAAAAATACACTACCAGTCAAAAGTTTTTAGACAGTAAGATTTTTTTTTTTTTTTTAAAGAAGTCTCTTCTGCTCACCAAGCCTGCATTTATTTGATCCAAAGTAAAGTAAAAACAGTAAAAATTTTTACTATTTAGAATAACTTTTCTATTTGAGTATAATT
Organism: Tor tambroides; assembly: GCA_021397915.2. Lineage (NCBI taxonomy): Eukaryota > Metazoa > Chordata > Actinopteri > Cypriniformes > Cyprinidae > Tor > Tor tambroides. The sequence continues at coordinate 90,935 of JAFVLL020022811.1, read as the reverse complement.
TAAAATTTAATTTATTCCTGTGATTTCAAAGCTGAATTTTAGCATCATTACTCCAGTCTTCAGTATCACACGATCCTTCAGAAACCATTCTAATATTCTGATTTGCTGCTCAAAAAACATTTATTATTATTATTATTATTATTATTATGTTGAAAACAGCTGAGTAGAATTTTTCAGTTTTCTTTGATGAATAAAACGTTGAGGAGAACAGCATTTGAGCATGTGAAATCTAAATCTTTTGTAACATCATAAATGACTTTATCACTTTTGATCAATTTAAAGCATCCTTGCTAAATAAAAGTATTGATTTCTATAACCCATCACCCCCAAATGTTTCTTGTGCAGCAAATCAGCATATTAGAATGGTTTCTGAAGGATCATGTGACACTGAAGACTGGAGTAGTGATGCTGAAAATTCAGATTTGATCACAGGAATAAATTACATTTTAAAATATGTTCAAATAGAAAACAGTTATTTTAAATAGTAAAAATATTTCAACATTTTACTGTTTTTGCTGTACTTTGGATCAAATAAATGCAGGGTTGGTGAGCAGAAGAGACTTCTTTAAAAAACATAAAAAATCTTACTGTCCAAAAACTTTTGACTTGGTAGTGTTTATATAAAAAAAAAACCTTGTGTAAACCCTTAGAAACATAACTTATCATAACACAAATCATAATCTGTATAGCCTTACTTCCAGCTTCATAAAACCAAATGATCAGGATGGAAATGGGGATTTCAGTTATCGTTTGGCATTTTTGAGTGCAGTATGCATCAGACGGTTCGTAAACGGACTGTGGGCGTTCTGTGCACCGACCGTCTGATGTTAAGGCTGCCCTGTCGCTAACAGTCACGATTGCTCTTCTCGTAAAGTCGTTTTTTTCGAACAGCCTGTGGTTTTGATGGCAGCTCATAGTCTGTGACTCACCTGAGAGAGGGAATGAGCGAAACAGACTGAGGTTTGTGGATTTTCTGGGTCCTGACTGCACCTGCTGTGGATTAGAAATCCAGCCAGAGCTGAGCTGTCGTGGGAACTCGCGCGGGGCCTCAGAGAGAGACCGAGGCGTCTGTCACCTGAACAAGCTTTGAGTTTTCTGCTGGATTATCCCAGCGCTCTTGACACGCTCAGATTCCGCACATACTCACAGCATTGCATGGGCAGAACGAGTGCAAACAACAGATGTGATCGGGAATTCGAGTTCATGGGGGGCTTTGATTGAACAAGAAAGATTTAATGCTCCTATTATTTGACCCTGATCGTCATTAACGAACTGTAGCGTCTCTGGTAACGGGAAGCTGTTCGGTTCAATGCAAGGGAGCACAGATGAACTGTTGTGAAGGTCATTGCTGGTTGTTTCAGGTTTGACCTCCACAAAATGTCACCTAAACATCAAATAAATATGCATTTATATATGTAATATCTGGAAGAATATTCAGTGCATTTGCTATTTATTATATATAATATAATCACATTTGCTAATAGATTGTGGTCAGTCATAGTTTTTGTTTTTTGCTCACTAACACTGCATTTATTTGATTAAAAATACAGTAAAAACAGTAATATTGTGAAATATTTTTGCAATTTAAAATAACTGGTTTCTATTTGCGTATATTTTAAAATGTAATTTATTCCTGTGAGTTTTCAGCATCATTACTCCAGTTTTCAGTGTCACAAGATCCTTCAGTATCATTTTAATATTCTGATTTGCTTCTCAAAAAACTTTTATTAGCGATGTTGAAAACAGTTGTGCTGCTTAATATTTAATATTAGATGCTTAACACGCACACACACACACACACACACACACACACGCATATACATATATATATATGTATATGTATATGTGTGTGTGTGTGTGTGTGTATATATATATATATATATATATATATATATATATATGTATGTGTATATGTATGTATGTGTATATATATATATATATATGTATATGTATGTATATGTGTGTATATATATGCGACCCTGGAGCACAAAACCAGTCTTAAGTCGCTGGGGTATATTTGTAGCAATAGCCAAAAATACATTGTATGCCAAAAATCATTAGGACATTAAGTAAAGATCATGTTCCATGAAGATATTTTATAAATTTCCTACTGTAAATGTATAAAAACTAAATTATTAATTAGTAATATGCATTGCTAAGAGCTTCATTTGGACAACTTTAAAGGTGATTTTCTCAGTATTTTGATTTTTTTGCACCCTCAGGTTACAGATTTTCAAACAGTTGTATCTCGGCCAAATATTGTCCTATCCTAACAAACCGTACATCAATGGAAAGCTTATTTATTCAGCTTTCATATGATGTATAAATCTCAGTTTTGAAAAATTGACCTTATGACTGGTTTTGTGGTCCAAGGTCACATTTATTCACTATTAGTAATATATGCAATATTTGCTAATGTGCTCTCATTCCCTTTTTGCTCTTAGTGCAACATTAAGGACATTTTCGCAACCTTTATTATTTGTGAATGTATTTTAAATTATAGAAATGATATTTAGCATATGTCTGTGCACACTTGTTGTTTTCTTCTCATGTTATAATTACCCTCATTCTGGGTTTCTGATATGTAAAATCTTGTTTTATCAGACTGGTAAACTGGAAACTGAATTTTCATGAAATCTCTGACTTCACCTTCATGACTCAAAAGAATCAGTGAATCATTTGTTGAACTTGTTCATTTACATTAACCATTCAAGCGAAGTGAATCACTGAAAACATATTTAATATAATTCAGTTCAATATTTCGGTATTAAATTAGATTACAGCAATATTTATTTATTTATTTAATATTATTCAGTATTTAGCAGTGTAGCATTTTGCTTTTTTGGTTGCACAAACAAAATCTACAGTACACTTATTTTCTGACCTTAAAATGATATCTATATTCATATAATAAGATAACAAATACTCAGTCCTTGGGGTCTCGGAGCTCAACTCTTCCATCGGTTTTTATTATTTCATGTATATACCATATTCATTTCTTTGTCCACCAACATTGTTTTTGCCGTTTGGTTTCTTGACGTGGGTTGATCTCCATATTTGCGGCTGACATCAGGCCTGTGTTTTTGTGTGCAGGTTAAATGGCCTCCGCTGTGTTAAAAGTGAAACTCTGGAGCCGGTAAAACATCTCACCCAGCTGGACCTGCGAGACAACCAGCTGACGTCTCTGGACCTGAGCGTGGCCTGCAATCTGGAGACCCTGCAGTGTCAGAGGAACCAGCTGGGAGCCCTGACGCTCAGCGGCTTCACCCTGCGCACACTCCACGCCAGTAACAACCGTGAGCACAGACCTCCACAGCATCCTTTATGAACCCGAAGACTTCTCCCCCTATTCTCAGGTCTCACCGTTTGTATTCACTATAATGTCTTTCATAGGTCTGACCACAGTGAACATCTACCCTGTTCCCAACCAACTCACACATATGGACCTATCGAGGTAACTGACATTGATTTAGTGCGTGTTGTGTTCATTTCCAGTGGCAAATATCTTTTTCTGTCCAAACCAAAAATGCTGCACAAAGCACCAAAACCAGTGTCAAATGAAGCACACATGATGTTTAATGCACAATTGTGGACCAGTGGCCATTTTAGAAGTGCCCAAAAATGTCTTTTGGCATGTTGTGGTTGCAGCTAGTTAATACAGCTGAAATAAAATCAAATCTAAATTTTAGATTAAAAACTTGAATATAAAAAATGTGACTGGCAGCAAACTAATAAGGATAAATATTAGTAACTAATAAATATAATAAAACTAATAAAAATAAATCAATACAAATAAAATAAGTACTAAAATTACTGAAACTAAGGTGTTGCATTTAAATTTTTAAAATCCAGCAACTAAAAAAATGACAAGCATGTAACAAAATTACTAACTTATGAAAACTAAAAATATAAAAATGGTAACTAAATACACACAACATGTTTATAAAATGAGCAACCATACTGGTAATAATAATGTGCAATCACAAATATCTAAACTGTAAAAATGAATTACATATTGTTTTATATTTATATATTTTTTTATATTTACATGTTGTTTAGTAGTACAGCTCTGCACTAGTGTTGTTATGGTTAATTAAAAAATAAAAGTTTTTAATTTTTTTAAATTTTTTTTTACTGTTTAATAAAAACTGTTTTTCAAACTATAGGAACTATTTAAAACTATTGAATTATTTATATCATTGTTCTTATTGTATTATAAAATTATTTATTTATTATCCTTCCTTAACTAGAAATCTACTTTTTAATTAAATTATAGCTGAAATAAAATGAAATATAAATACTAGATTAAAATCATTGTAAATTAATTAGTCAACTTGAATCTAAAAATAAAATTAAAGTTAAATCCAATTTAAAAAACCTAATAAATTTGATAAAAGTTCAAAATTACTGCAACTTAAGAACTTTTTTATTTTTATATTTACATTTTTTAAATTATATTTTCAGTTTAAATACTGAAATAACACTGCTCTGTACTTAGTAGCGTACTTGCACGATAACATGAACATTGTAATGCAAATGTGACCAAATGTTGCTCGGCTCATTTACAAGAGGCTCAGCACGCTCCAGTCGTGTCCTTTACCCTGCTCACTCCTGCACAATGCTGATGCTCTGATGTAATTAGCCTGGAGTTAATTCCCATCCCTCCTGCAGGAATCTCCTGGAATACCTGCCAGACTGGGTGTGTGACAGCAGGAAGATTGAGGTGCTGGACGTCTCCCATAATCTGCTGTCTGAGCTCCCGGCCAGGTCTGTGTGTGTGTGTGTGTGTGTGTGTGTATGAATTTGCATCTTCCCCAGTTTCTAAAAAGAATCTGTCCTCCTGTTCCACCATTCCAGAATGTTAATGTCAGCATTTTGCACTTATTTATTCAACAAAAATTGCCCATTTGATATGAGTGATGTGGGTTAAAGCGACCGTCTGGCCAGACGGTGGATCTGAATAGAAACGGGCCGGCGTTCATCAGCAGACGCGTGATGAGGCCACTCTGCCGTCTCAAAGCAAAGTGATGTAAACGCCAAGCAGATGAAAGCACCATTTCCAGCTAATTCCACATTAACATTCAGTCATTTGCATCTGAAAGAGCTAAAAGCCGTGCACAAATGAGATAATATGCGGCTGGAAGTTTGTGTCCCATTTGAGACTGTGAATGCTGCATGAAAATGCTGTGTTGCTGTTTTGAAGGAATGGTTCACCAAAAAGTCTTTATTTACTCAACCTCATGTCATTCCAAACCCATAATGCTGTTATATTTTCCATGAGAAGAGAGTTTTTGCTGCTCTTGTCCGTGCAGCTACATTATTGGCCATGTCTGTCAAGCTCCAAAAAGAATAAAAAAAAACGATGAAAATGGAAACATGTTATTCACTAAAATCTTCATTTGCAGCTCCCACATGCCATTCTTCATAGCATAGTCCATCTAGTGTGATAGATCGAACTAGTGATGAACTAGTGGTGAATCTAGTTGTGTTTGGTTACAACAAAACAAGAACCAATGACTAATGCAGTTTTTTTTTTTTTTTTTCAAGTGTAAATATTTTCATTTATAAATGATATTTGAATTTTATTTTATTATATAAATAAAAAGGTTTAAATCATATTTAAAATTATATTTTATTTAAATACCACTTAAATTTGTGTCACACAAAATTATTGTTTGGCTTCAGAAGACTTGAAATATGGCTGTGTGTATATTAGGGCTGCACAATTAATTAAAATAAAACTGAAATTGTGATACGGTTTAGTGTGATTTAATTAAATAACTATTTGCATCGCTTGTTTCAATGTGATATAATTATACAATAAAATTATTGTAGAATGAAATGATTTGTATAATTTATTTTTTTAAATGCATTTTTATTTGCCAGTAAAATATTAAAATGGTAATAAAAATAAACTTATTTAATGAAAATATTCAGTTGCTTCATTTGCATTTTTACTGTAAAATAAAATTATATTATTTTTCTTAAATACTTTTTCTTAAATTTTTTTTTTTTTTTTTTTAGTGAAAAATTATAATAATGATTATTTAATAAAACTCTTCAGTTACAGCTTAAATTTTAATATTTTAATTTAGTATTAATAATAATTATTTACATATATTTAAAAATGATTATTTAAAGTATTGTCATTATTATTATTCTTTTATAGTCATATTGATATATAATCACAACATTTTTGCAGCGATTTTGCAGCCCTACAAACAAGCACAACAAACCTGGAGCTTGCTTTGTTTATTTTCTTTCTTTCATTCGTTCGTTCGTTAGTTTTAAAATCTTCATTTTAAATCACAATTGTGATTTTTTTTTTTTTTATTTATTTATTATTTTTTTTATCAGATTTTTCCCCCTCAAAACCTCTTTGTTCCACAGAAAAAATATTATCGGAAAACCAGTCTTAAGTCTAATATAATCACAAAACCAGTCTTAAGTCGCTGGGGTATATTTGTAGCAATAGCCAAAAATACATTGTATGGGACAAAATGATCGATTTTTCTTTTATGCCAAAAATCATTAGGATTTTAAGTAAAGATCATGTTCCATGAAGATATTTTGTAAATTTCCTACCGTAAATATATCAAAACATAATTTTTGATTAGTAATATGCATTGCTAAAAACTTCATTTGTACAACTTTAAAGGCCATTTTCTCAGTATTTAGATTTTTTTGCACCCTCAGATTCCAGATTTTCAAATAGATGTATCTCGACCAAATATTACCTACATCAATGGAAAGCTTATTCCTCAATAAATTAACCCTTATGACCTGTTTTGTGGTCCAGGGTCACATATTAGGATTATTAGAACTATCCCTGTAAATGTTTCATTGATTACCACGGCCACATCACCCTGCAGCCCAAGACTGGTTGCCCACTGAAGCTAAGCAGGGTTGAGCCTGGTCAGTACCTGGATGGGAGACCTCCTGGGAAAACTAGGTAGCTGTTGGAAGAGGTGTTAGTGTGGCCAGCAGGGGGTGCTCATCCTGTGGTCTGTGTGGGTCCTAATGCCCCAGTATAGTGACGGGGACACTATACTGTAAAAAGTACCGTCTTTCGGATGAGATGTTAAACCGAGGTCCTGACTCTCTGTGGTCACTAAAAATCCCATGACACTTCTCGTAAAGAAGTAGGGGTGTAACCCCGGTGTCCTGGCCAAATTCCCTCCACTGGCGCTTGCCTATCATGGCCTCCTAATAATCCCCTTCCACTTGATTGGCTCTATGACTTTCTCTCCTCTCCACCTATAGCTGGTGTGTGGTGAGCATACTGGCGCCGTTGTCCTGTGGCTGCTGTCGCGTCATCCAAGTGGATGCTGCACACTGGTGGTGGTTGAGGAGAGACCCCCCACATGACTGTAAAAGTGCTTTGGGTGTACGGCAATACACAAAGCGCTATATAAATGCATCATTCATTCATTCATTCGTTCATTCATTCATTGATGGTTTCGGTGTGAAACCAAAAACGGTGGGGTTTTTTTCTTCTGAAGTCTGTTTCTTTCTCTGTCCCTCTTGCTTCCAGACTTCTTAGCAGTATGAGTCTGCGTAAACTGCTGGCTGGTAACAACAGGCTGGAGAGACTGGCTGACCTGCTCGACCACATCCCGCTGGAAACACTCGACCTGCAGCACAACAAGTTGCGGGAACTGCCAGAGAGCTTCTTCTACAAAGCCTTAAAGTAGGTCGCTCCCTCCCTCTGTCCTCTCTCTGTTCATCTTACTCTCCGGGCTGTGCTTTCTTTCTTTTTTTTTTCTCTTTCTCTCTCCATTTTCCTCGTGTTTTTCCTGTGATTTTGTGCGTGTGACAGGTGCAGTGCAAGCTGCAGCTGCGTCTCTCTGCTCTGTGGACCTTTAGCCCTGCTGCTTGAGCTCTTCATCAGACCTCCTAGCCTTTTACAGGAACTTAGCAAACCAGGGAGTTCTCTGGAAATAAAAATCACTATCATATATCATCTGTGGAAGATATTACAGATATACACTAGGGCTGTGCACACACGCATGCGAGCTCTACGCCATCTCTCCAGTAAAGAAAACCTGATTAGCGCTTTACAACCATCACCTGTTTTCAAATGAGTGGCCAGAGCACAGAAGTTCACTGACAAGCTACGCGATATTGCGTTCATAATCGAATGCGATTCATCTGCGATATTGAACGCGATATTGCCTAGCTTGTCAGTGAACTACGGCTCTGTGTATTAACTGCCACTTCATTTGAAAACAGGTGATGGAGATTTAGCGCTAATCACGGAACCGGCTTTACTGACGAGATGCGCATGAGAATCGCATGCGATTAATTGCACAGCCCTAATATACACTTTGAAATTGTAGCTACTCATGATTTTAAGTAGTTAAACTAAATTCAAGCTACAAAAAAACTATCCAGCTACATGTAAGTTATTTAATTGGGCTAAGTCTTTTTAATTATATATCAGATTTTTTCATTTATTAGAATTTATTTCATTTATTTTCATTTATTATCAGAAAATTAAATGGATGAATCTTGATTAGAGTGGCTGATTTACACTTAAATAGAACTAAAAATGCTAGAATATTAACTTGAAAACAGGGTTATTATAGTAAACTAAAACTAAAACAATAAAAAACATTTGTTACTTAAAATAAACATGAACTAAAATAAATTAAAATAAAATGCACAAAATGTAAACTTATTTTATTTCAGCTAGTTGCCAAAGCAATATTTCAGATTTCAGTTAGTTAACTTACTAAAAGAATTAAACTAAAACTGAAAAAAATAAAAAAAATAAAATAAATGGAAACACTTTACAATAAGGTTCCATTAGTTATTGATAGTTAATAAATTAACTAACATTAACTAGTAAATGTTGAATTTAGATTAATTAATTAATTAATTAATTGTTAATGTCAATTAATGGACCTTACTGTAAAGTATTACCAAATATATATGTATGTATATACAGTCAAACCAAAAATGATTTAGATATTATTATTCCATATTTGTTTTTACTAGTGGGTGCAGGACACTATAGTTCATTTATGTAAGTGAGGATAGCAAAATAAAGTAAACTGTGACATATCCAAAAATTCTTCATACAGTGGACTACCAGTAAAATTGATAAAAATTTGGGACCAAAAATTTGATTTGACACTTTGACCTGACCATGTTTTGTTACATAGCTGATATTATCAAGATGATTTTTTTCTGACAAAGTTTAACAGTCATATTTTGTTACCATTTTGAAGGTGTCTGAATAAATTTTGGTTTGACTGTGTATGTATATTCCAGCCAATTCCATCAAACCTCTACAATTAATCCAAAGTGCATAAAATTCAAGGCATTAATGTTTGCCTACAAAACCACCTCTGGCTCTGCACCCCTTTACCTAATTCAGTACTTCAGACCTATGTGCCCTCTAGAAGCTAACGTTCTGCAAGTGAACGACGCATTATTGTGCCATCCCAAAGAGGCACAAAATCACTTTCACTGACTTTTTCATTAACTGTTCCCACCTGGTGGAATGACCTGCCCGACTCAATCCGAGCAGCTGAATCCTTAGCCATCTTCAAGAAACGGCTAAAAACACATCTTTCCCATCTTTATTTGACCCTCTAACTCTAGCACTCTTTATTCTAAGTCAATTTTATCTGTCTTCTTTTTATTAAAAAAAAAATACACCCTTGTTTTTCTTTAAAAACTAACACTAGCTTTCTTTTTTCTATTCTATCTACTTGTTTCTTTATATAAAAAAAATTCTATTTTTCTATATTCTATCTACTTATTTTCTTTAAAAAAAAAAAAAAAAACCTTGCTAAGTGTACTGCGTTAGGCTAACCAAGACTTGTCATAGCGCTTGCATGTTGTTACTCTTTTGTTGGTTTTGATTGCTTCTATTGTGCTCATTTGTAAGTTGCTTTGTATAAATGACTAAATGTAAGTAAATAAATAAATATATATATATATATATATATATATATATATACACACACACACACAAATATATATTTATAAAATCAAAATGACAAAAACACACAACAAAATTACTTTAAACTTAAACATTCAGTGAAATTAAAATGAAAAAGATAACATACAAAATTAATTCTCTCTCTCGCTCTCTCTCTCTCTCTCTCTCTCTCTCTCTATATATATATATATATATATATATATATATATATATATAAATATAAAAATATATAAATTTAATACAATTAAAAATATATATTATACTATCTTATACAAAAATATCACTGATCAAAAGCATGCAATTTTTCACTCTAAAAAGATGCATGAGCGTGTTTAATTATTGTTTCAGCTACCTGCACAAACAGTGTGACACAAACGATTTATTCTTAATTTTTCTATATGTATTTTTATACATATTGTTAAAATATTTGTATATGTTTTACATATGTTTTAAATATTTATAAAAATATACACAGCTGAACAACTGTCAGGCTACTGGGAAATGTAGTTTAGTTAGTTGCTGCTTGCAGTTAGTTACTTACTCCACAACACTGGATCTACAGCAGCACAGAGGAAGTGCCATGCTTCTCCAGAGCCTCTCATGGATGTGTACAGGAGGATACGGCTCAGTGAGGCACAGTAATACGAGCCAGAACAGCCCGCAGCTCTTCCATTTCCTGTGGCTTAATTTACTTGTCATCCATTAGGCATCTCTAATGCTGAAGGATGTGCTGCAGCTCTGAGGCTTTGGTTGTATCCACATTGATTTTTGCTTGATAAAGAGTTTTTTTTTCCTTTAAACGACACTGTGTGTTTAAACTTATCAACAAGCCTTCCCTTGTTCTTCTCGTCCACTAGTTTAAAGTATTTGAATGTGTCTGCCAATGCGCTGGAGACGATCCCACCAAGCAGCCAATCAGAGGAGAGCCTCAGCACCCTGCAGGAGCTCTATCTCACAGGAAACAACCTGAATGAGAACTGCGCTGCTCTACTGGTGGGGCATCAGAACCTGCGGGTCTTGCATATGGCTTATAACCAACTGCAGTCCTTCCCTGCTAGGTACGAGACCTTGAACTAGTGTACTTCCATCCACAGAATAGGAAGAGCCTATTATACAAATGATATGCCAAAAGCATCAGAGATTATATCAGTGTATATGACATGAATTGTGCTATTGTTCCTTTCTAAATGAGCTCCCTTGTTATGTTTTCAGCAAGCTCAGTAAACTGGAAGTCCTGGAGGAACTGAATCTGAGTGGGAATAAGCTGAAAACGATCCCCTCCACTGTCTCCAGCTGTAAGAGGCTGCACACGCTCATCGCCCACTCCAACCATATCAGCGTGTTCCCAGAGGTCCTCAGCCTGCCCGAGATCAAGGTCTGTGACATGTGAAAGACTGCCCATAAATATTGTCAGGGATCTTAAGGGTCAACCACAGAGTCATCAGGTGGCAGGAACAAATGAATATTTAAAAATGTAATCTTTAAATGTATGCATAGCAATTGCAGTAATTAAATGTACCAAAAAAAGATTAGCCGCTATCATCAATGTTTGTAGACATGATTTATATTTTAATGAATGTTTAAATAAAACATTCTAATCAGCTTATTAGAATGCTTTCTGAAAGACTGGAGTTAAACTGCATTTTAAAATATTAGAAAAAAGATTTTTAATTTGTAATAATATTTTACAGTTTACTGTTTTTAGTGTATTTTTGATCAAATATACCTGAATGAGCAGAAGAGACTTCTTTCAAAAAAACATTTTTCTAAAATTTCTGCATTTTCTTTTAAAAATTCATAATTATTTCAAACCTTTGACCAGTATTGTGTAAATTTGATTGATTGATTATTCATTTGTAATTATCAGTTTTGATCTATTATTGCGATTTCTATTTTATTTACATATATGGTGAAAACTGCACTTTTAAACACCATACTCAAGTCTGGCAAGTTTAATCATTTTTGTTACTAAATTGTCCAACACAATTTGACTGTTGTTTGTTACACACTGTATTTTTCATTAATAATGTCAACATAAAGTAAAAAAAAAATTAGGAAATTACGTTGACCTTATTTTACATTTTACAAACTAATTTAGTTAAATCTGGCAGAATAAATTGTTTTTGTCCCAAATTGTTTGTTACACATCGTTTTAAATTCAGCTTTTCATATGATGTTGTATTCTTCAACTTACTTTTATTTGTTTATTATTTAACTTTATTTGATTTTACATTATTCTACATTTTACAATCTTATTTAGTTAAATCGTTTTTTGTTCCCAAATCCAGCGTAATTAGGCTGTAGTTTGTTACACATTGTTTTAAATTCAAAGTTTCATTTGCTTTCCTCTGCTCTTTGTGTAGCTAGTAGATGTGAGCTGTAATGAGCAGACAGAAATCCTGTTGCCGGACTCTCTGCCTTCTACACTGCAAGAGCTGGATCTGACCGGCAACAGCAGCCTCATGTTAGAGCACAAAACCCTCAACCTCTTCAGGTGAGACGCTACAAACAGCAGTCCTCCGTGTGGGACGCATAGCACATTATGCCGCTGATGAATATTAATACGTTCTGATACTCTCACAGACCCAGGTGGTTAATTGCTTTTTGTCTCTGTGTCCTCCTCTCTTCCAGTCACATCAGTACTTTGAAGCTGGACCAGAAGCCAGCCGTGACCGCAGGAGACACACAGGGCACATCCACCCTGTGGGATCATGGTTACGCTGAGATGTGTGGGCAAAGGAACAAGTGAGGAAAATCTGAGGACATGAGATTTCAGATTTGGAAATGATGAGTGTGTTTGTCAGTGTTGGTTGGTTTGGTTAGAGGAAGCCTCAGTCTAAAAAAAAAAATCAAGCTGTTTACCAGAATACTATCCTGAACCTCTAATTCTCTATTACATATTGAGGAAATACTGAAGAAAAAAAAAAACAGTCAAATACTAGCGGAAATGACCAGTTCCACGGATTCACGAAACATTCACAAGAATAAAATTCTTCTTAACTTCCATTTTCTTACTTAAGAAAAGAGTATTTTGTATTACTGAATGGTTATTCCCAAAAATACTTTGGACAAAACTTAAGAATTTAAATTCTTAAAAAAAGAATCTTCTTAAAGGGGTCATATGATGCGATTTCAAGTTTTCCTTTCCCTTTGGAGTGTTACAAGCTGATTGTGCATAGATAAGATCCCTGAAGTTGCAAAGACTAAAGTCTCAAAACCAAAGAGATATTCTTTATCAAAGTTAAGACTTTGCCACGCCCCCCTAAAACGGCTCGTTCAAACACGCCCCGACATGTCTACGTCACGATGTGGGGAGATTTTCATAACACCGCCCAAACATACACGCAGTGAAAGAGGGCGGAACTATTATTCTGGCTGTAGTATTGTTGCTGCCGCTGGCGCCATGTCCTGGAGACACTGTGTTTCCTTGTGAAAGAGAAACTACTTTGTTTGGGCTTCCAAAAGAGGACACAACTAGAAATCAGTGGTTAAGTTGTATTTACAACACTGTTCCAGAGCAGTACAACGCAAATATTCGAGTGTGTGCAGCACATTTTACGGAGGACTATTTCCTGAACTTGGAAGCTAGCTGGCTTGCACAAAGGCTGTTTCTATAAAGTGGGGCAATTCCAACTTTGAAAGGACAGTCTGGCGCTTCTGACTCACAGCCTGTAAGTACATTTCTGCCACTGACGATTCAAACGCGAGTTTTGAGCAGTGTAGAGTAGTGCTTGTTGTTTGTGTTTCTCCAATCACAAATGGTAATGTTTACGTGGCGCGATGCAACGCGACGCGTAAAAAGACAGTATAAGTCATTATAATCAGTAATTATGTTCCCACTGGATGCAACAAATGCCTCGTTTGTAATGGGTTTTATTGTTTTTGTGTGGTCGCGCCGTGAAACGCCATCACAATACGGTGAGGGGCGTAACATTTCCGTCTCACGCTTGAGGTATTCGGCCAATCACAATGCACTGGGTAGCTGGCCAATCAGAGCACGCCTCGCTTCTCAGAACGATGAGCTTTGTAAAAATCGAAGCGTTTCAGAAAGGCGGGGCTTAGAGGAGCAACAATAATGTACAGTATGTGGAAAATGTGTTTTTTGAACTTTAAACCACATAAACATATTGCATTACACCAAATACACAAAATAATGTTCTTTTTAGCAACATCATATGACTCCTTTAAAAATCCTTGTATATAAAGTTAGAATAACCTCCAACTTGTCTTAAATACCAAAAGGTAAGATGTTTATTGAATTTATTAGGTTATTTCAAATATTAAGCATTACAGCATAACACTAGCTACCAGTGTTGGGGGTAACGCATTACAAGTAACGCGAGTTACGAAATCAGATTACTTTTTTAAAGTAACTAGTAAAGTAACACTTTACTTTTTAATTTAGAAGGAAATATCTGAGTTACTTTTTCAAATAAGTAACGCCGGTTACTTCGCTTCCCATGTCTTGACTGACAGCTTTCGCGTTACGCATTACTTTCCATAAAAAGTAACTAAGTAACATAAAATTAGTTACAATATCGTAATGCATTACTTTTAAAAGTAACTTTCCCCAACACTGCTAGCTACATGTATAATACATAACAGCTGTCTCATTTTGAACTCTGCGCCCTCTATAAGTTGCATTTGTTGGCCCAATACATCATCAAGGATGTCTTATTTCAGAAAAGTAACCATTATAAAATTGACTATTTTATAATGACCTAATTACTATGATTTCTTACTTTCTTTGGAATGTAAAGGTTACTTTTCTGAAATGAGACACCAATGATTGATAATGTAAACAATGATCGCTCAAGATTATGCATGACAGGACTTCTGAATTCGAAATTCAGTAACAACTCTGTAAAAACCTAGTTAAATAGGAATGCAGAGTGCTGAAGTCCCATCAAGCCAGTCTCAATAGTGTGTGCACATATTATAATATTACGTAATCTGCAGTCAGCTTAAAAAAAAGACGTTTTTCATTTAGTTGATCAGTCTTCTGCAACAGCTGCTAATCATACAACACTAACAAGGTTTTATTCTCACAGGAAAAAGGTGTTCGTAAGAAAACATTTGTAAACTTGAGTATTTTTCAAGAATTGCACTTTAGAAAAATTTTCCTAAGAAAGTTCTTAACGTCTTAAGAAGATTTTTGTGAATCCAGCCTCAGATGTTTTGCCGATCTAGCCCTGAGACAACTTATTCTCTAACCAATAAATGGATGGCATTAAAACAGTTGGCATTCTCAGAATAATTGTAGCGTTGGATTTCGCAGATACCAAGGGCAAGATGCAGCAGGAGGGCCGGTTTAAATGCAGAATGCATCCCATAGGCTTAAACGTCTTGTTTCTACATGTTTAATGTGACCTCGGTGTGCTCGGCTCCCCCTGCGAAGGGCATTACCTCCACAGCTTCAAAGCAGTCCGTCTCAGATATCGCATCCTCTCTCGGTACCCTTCATCCAACGAGGGGGGGCCACTTTTGTGTGTTTGTCAGAGATAGAGTTTGTGTATGTACCTATATAGGTGTATCCATTACCATTTAATGAAATGTATTTGTAATGTGATATTGTACACATTGTAACATTTTGGTTGGATGTTGGTTTCATGAAGAGCATTTGTTTTACCTGGGTTCAGGTTGTGTGTGTCTGTGCTGGCTGTGGATCGCTTCGGGGACAGTCCAGAGGCTGCTTATGGGATTTTTGATGGCGACCGTAATGAGGAAGTTTCTAGGTTACTGCAATGCACCATGGGAGACGTATTGGCAGAGGAGATACAGCACTCCAGTGTGGACAGTGTATACATGTGCAACACTTTCCTTACCTCTCATAGGTGTGTTTTGCACACACACAGAAGTTGATTGGATTAAGCTTTTTTTTCTTTTTTTTTTTCTTTTTTCAGCATAAATCATGTATGCTTCAGTTTGCTTGTACAATCATTGATAATAACAGTATGAATTTATAACATTTTATTACACCACTCTCTGGAATACTTGATTCAGTCATGACATTCTGCAAATATTTTTTGTATAATGACTGTTAAACTACAGATTTTTCTACACTGGTCTACTTTCTAGTGTCACTCTGCATTCGCTTTATTATCACTTAAGTAATTTAAATTTCATATCCATTTATTTATTTGGTAAGTAATCATGTAATGAGTGGGATAATGTATAGTCAGTCGGTCATTACTTATGTAATGCTCAGCAGAAAGTAGTTAATGTACATTTAAATGTATAATATGTATGAGAATATGATTGTTTCATGACATTTTTAACTGTTAATTTTAAAAGTAATGCACCTAATAATGTTTATGTAAAATTTTATTTTATTGATATTTTATCAATAAAGTATCATCAAATACTCTTTATGCAAAGTATATTATAATGTGTAACATCAAAGGAAAATATCACTAAATAACCAGTTGTGTATTGCAACTATGGTGCATTTGAGTCCTCATGGAAAATGTATATTTGCAATTTGGGAAGTCGTAATTATAACATCAGGTGTGTTTAAATGAGTTTGGTCGGGGCAAGATTTTCAATTCATGAAGGTTTTGTAAACCTAAAGTCATTATATATTCTATCTTAGTTGTACAGTACTATCGTAGTTCATGCAAGCAACTTAAAACAGCTAGTTTTATTGAAAAATAAAACCTTTATTGCATCCGCCATAGTTTGTCACTGACGCCCACAACTCTGAAACTCAGGCTCAAAGAAAACCCACTCACAATTACAACTTGCCGTTCAGCTTCTAAATATGACTCGAATGCACCATAATTCAGACAGAGCTTTGGATTTAGATTCTTAGCTATATGAATAACAAATGCATTTCTCATATTTATTTCATTGTGCATTTTTGCAGGAAACTTGGCATGGCAGGCCAGAAGCTCGGTGCCTCTGCTCTGCTCTGTTACATCCATCACGAGTCCTCCGAACCTGGTCGCTACTTCAGCCTCACTGTGGCCAACGTAGGCACCTGCCAGGCTGTACTGTGTCGTGATGGGCAACCTCTTGCCCTCTCAAAAGTTTTCAGCCTCGAACAAAGCGCTGAGGAGATGGAGCGTGTCAAACTGGCAAAAGCTATTATCACTGAGGTATTGACTCATTCTCAGGTCATCCCATAGACCTGAGTCAGGTTAGACGCCATATTGAATTGTACGCAGATGACAACCAGGCTGTGAGGGATTGACTTACAGGGCCCTGTTTTAACAATCTATCTGCATGGTCTGAAGCGCATGGCGCAGGTGCACTTAAGGCGTATCCGAATCCACTTTTGCTAGTTTAACGACGGAAAAAACGGTCAGCACACCAGGCGCATGGTGCGAAAAAGTTATGCCTATTCTTTTAATGAGTCATGGGTGTGTTTTGGGCGTAACGTGCAATAAACCAATCAGAGTCTCATCTCCCATTCCCTTTAAAAGCCAGTTGCACTTACACCATGGTGGATTCGCTATTCACATTGCGGAATTTGCAAGAGCAAAGACTGAATGCTTCTCCAGAACGGAAACGGATCTGCTTGAGCGCGATAATCTTTAACATTGTAATCCTTTCAGTTTTAATATTTGGCATGTTTGTGTGCTGCTGTGCATCCCTGTGTGTGTAATAAGCAGAATGTACGTGCGTTGTGCACCTGCCTATGGGCGGATATTACTAACGTGCCCTTTAAGAAATAAAAAAAATACTGTGCTATTGACTTTAGACCAGGTTTTAGTTGGTCAATGGCGCAATCGTTTTCAGTTGCCTCAAAATGGCAGTGTGCCAACAATGTGCCTGAACACACCTCCATGAACGCCCATGGGCTACCAGATGGGCGCAAGTGCATTTGCTATTTAAACAATGTGGTGCTGGACATGAAAATGATAACTGCGTCGGGCTGAAACTAGCAAAAAACACTTGCGTTGTGCCTGGCGTCACATTGTGCTGGATGTATGATAGGGCCCATGGTCTTAATAATGGCACATGCTGTATAAAGTTCCTAGAGCTCTCAAAAATTTTTTATAGAGTTTTGCCTCCTCAAATTTTTTGGAAGAAAGACATTCTGTCTGCTGAATAATCGTTATGTTAAACAACATTGCAAACAATTGAATGCACTTTACTACTATCCCTCACCACTTAGTCTTGTGTTCATTCCTGTCAAAAATTAAAAATGGCTCTACCCTGACTAAGGTCTATAAGCTAACTGGCTGATGCATCATGCTGTTTATTGTAAATGTGGCCATGAATGAGAAATAGCAGCTTATTTGTATCTCTAATCATTTGACTCTTGTGCTGTAGGATAACAAGGTGAGTGGGGTGACATGCTGCTCACGGTTACTTGGCTGTTCCTACCTGTTTCCTTGGGTGCTTCCCAAACCCTGGGTGCACACAGAGCCTCTGTGTTCCCAGGATGAGTTCCTGATCCTAGGAAACAAAGCACTCTTCCAGAAGGTTTCCTACCAGGAAGCAGTGAGCACTGTGCTGGCTGTCAGAGACCCCCGCGCCGCTGCCAAAAAGCTCTGCACGCTGGCACAGAGCTATGGGTGCCGGGATAATGTCGGAGCAGTGGTGGTAGCTTTGCATATCGGAGAAGACAGCTGTACTTGCGAGCCTCCTCTCTCAAACGCAGAATCCCGAGGGCCACCTGCCCCCATGCCTTTACCAATCTCAGTGTCCCCTGGTGACCCAGCCACGCCGTCATCTAGCAGTGGCATTGCCTCTGAGTTCAACAGCGAGATGTCAGCTTCAGAAGTGGGCAGCGAGGCTGGGTCCACAGCTTCGGACGAGCACCCCTCTTCTGGACCAACGGCTCGTCCGGAGCGCCGTTGTAGTTTGCATCCCACTGCTACCTTGTGCAACACAGGTCCAGTGGCGAGCTTGGGGCCAGGGGCGCATCCGGCTCTATTCCAGCGGCAGCCTTCCAGCGCCACCTTCTCAAGTAACCAGTCAGACAACGGACTGGACAGCGACGACGAGGCTCCCTTAGAAGGCGTCATCTCAAACGGGAGTAAGCTAGAGGTGGAAGTGGACATCCACTGCTGCGCTTTTCAGCTGCGCTCCGGACCACCCGAAAGTCCCAAGGATTTGGACGGCCGGCATGATTCGAGGGGTTCAGATTATCCCAACAGCAAAATGCGGCGGCAAAACAGCGTGGTGGTTTCTGCCACCAACGGCTGCCTGTTGGCTGTATGCGGCCGAGAGATCTCAGACCTGAAGAAGTCTCCTTCAACGTCCAGCCTCTTCGGGAAGAAGCTATCTAATGGCTCCGTAGTGGCTCCTGAGGATAGTCACAATATTATTGAAGTAGCACTCGAGGCCCCAAAAAAGAAGTCGGGATATTTTGCCGCACCAGCCCAGCAAGACCCAGAAGACCAGTTAATTATACCCCCCAGTCTGGAGCAGGATGTGCGGGAGCAGCTGAGAGGCCAGAGCCCTATGGTTCCTGGGCCGCCGGCTCCTTCAACACCGCCTTCAGCAAGAGACCCCAACTGGGACCATCCTCAGCCCACCGTCCCCGGTCTCCACCCCACCACCATCCTGCAACAGGACGTCTACGACACAGCTCTATAGTTGGTGCGAGAGGACCGCACCATTGGAGCATCTCTGCATCATAGTGCCACATCAAAGAGGCTAGCACGCTCTTCCTGCCTTTGAGATAATCCAGTTCTTATTTAGCGCCGTCATCACGTGTGGGTCCCTGCATGTGCCTTCTTGGGCTGATCTGCGGTCCGAGTCAAGAACGGAAGGATGGAAATGGGTGAAAATGTCAGGACCGATGAAATCTTGAAGATTGAGGTCTTCGATTGTGGAAATTCATGGGCTATTCCTGACCAAAAATCACAACATGGAGCTGGAGTACCTCATACATCATGCGCGAGTTCATTTCGACATTCGCCCTTTATATCAAAGGTCACAGGCTTACGTAGGCTTCAATGATCACATTTGCCTTCTGGAGGAAAGATGCTATCAAGCTAAACTGAGACCAAAAGATGAGAAAAGTGCCTCTTGAAGATGGTTGAGGTTCCGAGAGCCTTTACTGTTCTGGTGTACCTGCAGTGTTGTTCTCATACCTTCCCATAGTGGCGACTAGTCGGTAATCTGCACTTTTGAGGAATATTTCGGACGGATCTCTTCCCCATCTGACCTGCTGGAAACATCCCGCTCCATTTGGAGTGGTTGTTGTGGAAAGATGTGTTGTTGAAAAAGACCAGAGCGTTCTCCACCGCTCCTGATCTCCTCTCTTGTATGCATATGGGATCTCCCAGAAAAAGCCATGGGGGGTCTCTGGAACCGTCTGCACAATAGAAGAGGACAATGAACCCAACCCAACCTAACAGTCAAACCCTGGAGAGCGAATCAGTCTAGTGATGGAGGTCAGAGTGAGATGGAGACAGAAACTACATCCAATGCTCAGTGGGGAGTCATTTGGGGAGCAGAAAGACCTCACAACCATGTCTGAAATCATAACTTGAGCTGTCTCGGGTTGTTTAGAGTACTTGAAGTTTCGAGTGTGCCATGACTAGATGACAGAGCCCATGCTTTACAGCCTTGGGCCGTGAATGTCATTGGGTCTTTGTAGTAGTGCGGTTTTGCTGTTGATCTGAGTGAGGTTGGGATATTTTCTCATCTCATAATCAAGGAGAAATGATCAGCCGAAATTTAGGGTTTTTTTTTTTTTTTTGTATGAGAGGTACAGGGTATATGATATCATGTATTGTGCAGTGTGTGTGTGTGTGTGTGTGTGTGGGTGGGTGGGTGGGTGGGTGGGTATGTGTGCTCTATTTTAGCCATGCATGGTTGGTACGTATAAGGAAACAGACTGGTTAGAGTTTTGTTTTTATTTGAATCAGGGGACCTGAGGAAAGAGACTATATTGGGTCATTTGAGTTTGTCATTGCCACAATCACAGTATCAGGGAATTCTGTGCAGTAAAACACTGTGCTCATGGTTTGAGGAGACATCTAGTGGTGTTTATTGGAAACAACAATGTTGTTTCTTCAGCGTTTTCCCTGGAATGAAGTAGTTCTTTTTACACTCATTATTACATTTCAAACTTTTTTTTTTTTTTTAAATAATAATAAATAAATAAATAAGATAAATGATTAGGGAGTTAAAATTAGGGACAATCGAGTGCAAAGCCCATTCTTAATTGTTAGATATGAAATGTAGTAATGTTATCTGAAGCCCATTTTTTTTCTTTTGCCAAATGTAGGGCATCAGCTGTATTAAATTGGCATGTTCTTAAACAAAAGAAAAAAAATTCAGTACTTGAATTTGTAGATCATCAACGTTTGTTTGCTCAGATATTGGCCCGGTTTCATAACCAGGGCTTAGCCTAAGCCAGGATTAGGCCATAGTTCAATTAGGACATTTAAGTAATTTCTATAAACATGCCTTAGAAAAAAGCATTACTGGTGTGCATCTTAAGACAAAACAAAGGCACTGGCATGTTTTAAGATCTTTCAGTTGAAACAGCTCAGATTTACATTTTAGTCTAGGACTAGGCTTAAGCCTTGTCTGTGAAACCGGGGGGATTATGTTTAAGCCATTTCATCAAGATTCAAGAGATTCATTTTGCGAATTACATCCTTTAAAAGTAGAGTGTTGTGCCAAACTTGCATACAGATTTGTGTTTGCTATACAGTATGTAGGAGGAAAAAGCTGCCATGTAACTAATCTGGATCCCCGTATTTAACATCCAGGAAGGTTTTGAATTGAACTTTTACTGCCATTAACTTGTCTTCAAGCATTAGAGAGATGTTTGTGTTAATTATAATTGCCTACAGACCTGAAACTGTAGCTCTTGTGCCAAAAGATACGTAGTAGTGGTACATGAAGGGAAGGTAGGTTATTTTGAGTATTTCGGTCGTCCCTCGGGTGCCACTGAGAGCTGAAGCCAGTGGCATGGACGCAGCAGCCCTGCATGACTCATAGGTTTGTTTTTTTCTTTCTTTCTATCATGGCCTTAAAGCAGGTTTTCCTCAATCTTTAGTGTTTATATTCCAATTCCCTTTTTTTGCACTCAAAAATGTGAAGTACAATTTTCTAGAAATCGATCTCTAGATTCCCTAAACCATTTAGAGCTGTATGCTTAAGTGCATCAAGTATTATAGTACAATCTTATACGGTGTAAAACCCTTTTACTTTATAAGTACTTTGTACATAGCTCAGAGAATCTATATACATAGACATATTTCAGAATTGCATTTTAGCTATTGTTGAAATGCATATAAAAATCAACATCAGGCTTTGATTTGTGGCCACTTTTAGGTATTTTTTTCCTTTTATAACCCCTGAAAAATGTCATTTCTTATGTTTGGTTGAAAGGAGAGATGTGGTTATTGAGGCACAACATGCTGATTCATACTGTGCTAAAAGGCAGAGTAAAAGCATTTGATGGCTTGCTTTGTTTGCAAGATGTAGTCTAAGTCTGTTATTAGCTATAGAAGCATTTCATCCCTCGCAGTGCTTTAACATTGAAAGGAAACAGAAATGGAAAGTAATATTTTGAACCGACATCACTGATACAGCCACTTTATTACCACTTCGAGAGCACCTTCTATAGACCTACAACATGATGCATATCTGTATCATACTTAAAAATGATATATGCAACAATCATATGTGTCTAATTAGATTGATCAATATTAATCTGAAAATTGAAGACTAGGACTGGGGAAAATCCATAAATTTGTGTATGATGTGTAAGTGCAGTGCATTGTTTTTTTTGCCTAGGCAACTATACTAGTTGCTTTGCCACGTAGACAAATGTTGTATTAAACATTTGTGCTCTGTGCTCTCCTGGCCAAAACACATTGAGGTGAAACACTCATTCCTGAAAATGTTGGCCAAATGCAATTTTCCTTGCCGTTATATTCAAATAGCCATTAAGTTTACATTCATTTGTTCATTGTACAGCAGAGGTGATTCTTAAAGGAACAGCTGACCCAAAAATCAACATTTGTATTATTTATGTAACTTAATGTTGTTCCAAACCTGCTTTTTGCAAACACAAAAGAACATATTTTAAAGAATGTTGATAACCAAACTGCTTTGGTTACCAACTTTTCTCAAAATATCTTCTATGTTCCACATAAGAAAGTGAGTCATAGAGGTTTGGAATCACATGAGAGTAAGTAAATAACAGAAATGTAATTTCTGAGCAAACTGTCCCTTTAATTATATGCTTATAGGAAGAACACAAAGCACAGTTATACAAATATTCCTGCTCACATTAAATATTAGATTTTTAAAATTATAATTTAACATTTATAATTCTAATTCTATCATGGAACATGAAGTATTTTTGATAACACTTTACTTAAAGCCTATATGCATAATGCATTATAATGTACGTCGTAAATGCATTATAACTTTTATAAATAATTGTAACCAGAATTTAAATGCATTAGAATTTTTGAAAGTTTGTTTTTCATTTATTTTAATGCATTATACTTACTAAATGTGCAACAATGAATAGATAAGTATGGTTATAATTCTTCTTAAGCTCATAAAATGCATTACAAGGCATAATGCATTAAAGCTACATTTATAATGCATCATATATAATGGCTTTAAGTGTTACCATATATTTATTATTTTTAAAAAAAATGGGATTAGGTTGATTTTGTTTGCCATTGTGTTAGTGGTGTCTTAGTTTGGGCATTGCACTAGAAAATGTTCTCGTTCAAGTCTGAAGTGTTTCAAACTGAACACAAAACAGGTAAAAGTTAGGCAAAGCTTTCTTTTTACATGTTCTGCACATTATTGAATTCTCTAAGTTTCTCTGATTTTATAACTGGCTTTGCAACTTGTGTGAACACTTACGCAGAACTAAAGGAAAGTTTTACAACGCAACATAATAATTTTGATTTTCCCTTTAAGAAGATTAAAAACCTGATATCACACAATGACAAGCAATTTGAGAAGTTAAAGGTGATGTGTGCCATTTTTTTTTTTTTTACAATATAACACTTCCTCCTCCCCCAGCTTATCTACAAGCAAGCCATTCATAGGTTAATTCCTGACAAAAACGTAAACATTCTGGATTCTTCAAAGCGTCTGTGCTTTTGCTTAATATGGCAACCCAGTGTCAACCAATGGTGTAAGCTTAGGGGCGGGGCTAACTTTTTGATTGGCAAATGACAGATGAGGGAAGTGTTCGAGAAGCTTGACTAAAAACTGATCATTTCTGCACTTCCATTTAGTAGAAAATGACACCCATCACCTTTAACGACTCATTATGTTTCTGCTTTTCCAAGTTCTGGCTCCACCACCCATGTTATATCCAGTGAGGCTGTCAGTAACGTGCTTCATCCTTTTTTCAAATTTGACTGAACAAGGAAAGCATTTGTCTTGTCTCTTAGTAAATCTGTGCAGTGTGAGAGTTGCTGTTAGCGCATGAAGCGTGTGATTGTGGTTTTACCCTGAGAGAGATGAAACTTGCTTTTGAATGCAAAAATGCATTTTTGTCTGGCGTATTCATTGATATTTTTGCACATAATCACGGTTCGTTCTGGACAGACGTGGATTGAGATGAAGTTCCTGTTGTTGACATGTGACCAAAGCTTGATCTTGTCATCATTTATGTACATTTTGTTTTTAAGAGATGCTTTAATATTTCCTCTCAATGCCAAGAAGCTGAGGTTTATTTTTGTACTTCATAGTTTCATGCAAATTTGTAGGTCCTCCAGTGCAGAATCTAGGATTTAAGGGTTCTATGGTAAACTGTCACCCATCAAGATACTAATTATTCATGTATTTAATGTGAGAAGCATGCCCTATATAAATGAATATAAATATATATAAATAATATATATATATATATATATATATAAAGAATATATTATCATGTGATTATTTGTATAAAATATTAACTTTTCTGTTTCTAAGAAATTGTTTTAATATCTGAAGCATAATGTATATTCTATTTTTAAGTTTCTAATTTAGCATGCAGTAAACTGCTGAATATTTTCATTGTGTTAAATTATTGAATTGTTTTTAGTTTAGGAGATCATTTGAGTTGTTTTACTGATTTAGTAAAAGGACTAAATGCGAGCACTTTTGCTGTCTGTCAGCTAGGACTGTACTTTTTAGAGTGGGTGCTGGCTCATCGTTTCATTTCAGATGCTGCTATGCTTAGTTTTGAGCAGAAAGCTGTATTTTTAATTAACTTTTCAGCCAAGTAGCAATAAAAATTTTTACTGTGAAACGTGTGTCTTTGATGTCTCGGGAGTCTTTTATGACATGTCTTTGCAAATAACTGATATGCATGTCTCAAAATACTATAATATCTAATATTGTTGCGTAACAGACGCACATATAAAGAGAAGAAAATGATTTAGCTTATAAACTGTGAACTAGTCTCATTGGCACCAAAGATAATACAGACAAATGATGAATGTGTGTTATGTAATACAGACAAGGTTTCTGCAGGTTTTCATGATGGGAATTTTTAGCCCAAACAGAAAATTTAGAAAATAAATTGAAGGCAACTGAAGGCGAGTATGTTCTCTGAATGTAAATGTCTTGAGAGAAAGAAAGTGAGTTGTATTACCCATACTTAAAAGTTTGAAAGTGCAACTTCCAACCGATCTCCATTACTTTAATTCATTTGACATAAAAATAGCTTAATAGCCCAATCACTAGAATATGGAACTTACTTTTACCTTCTGATCACACTGCAAAAAAAATGTTCATGCTCAGTATTTTTGTTGTTTTCCAGTGTAAATATCTAAAGATTCTTAGATAATGATACATTTACTTCAGAAACAAAATGACATGTTTTCTGTTTATGGTTAAAACAAATATTCCCTTAACTGAAAGGGAAAACCAGTTTTCATACCTCATTGACATAATTTTCTGTTTTAAGCATAAACGCTGCAATTTGTTCAATGTTTCAAGACTTACATTTGCATCTCAAGTAAACGATTTAAGAATGTTTAGATATTTCTATTGGAAAACTTTTTTTTTTTCTTTTTTTTTTTGCAGTGAACGCAACATTTAATGTCCTAACATTATGAATTGAAGACTTTCTGCTCTGATTTAGACCCTTTAAGGCCTTAACTTGTGAATAAAGACTTTAAAGACCTGCAGAAACCCTAATAAAGTAATTCATTTTGTAATTCAATATGTTGCGTTTCTTTTTAATTAATATGTTTGTGAAGAATATGAGAAAAAAGTATTTTTTCAAAAAAGTATAAAAAAATCTAGAAAAGGTCCTTCATAATTAAAAACTCTTAAAAGAAAGCAAAATCATAAAAAAAATAGAAAAATATATATCCTTCTGATACTGTAAAAATACTAACCAAAGCATTTACACTGGTGTAGGACCTTCTGTGCTTTCCACATTTGAAATGGCATAACCTTCACAAGTTGTTGTCTTCTGTCGGCCTCTGCTTCATCTTCCGCACTCGTATGAAGGCTCTGATGGCCAACACGGCGCTTATGGGGAATTTAATAATCCCCAGAACGCCAAACAAGCCTCCTGCTACGTCTGCTCCATTCAGATTGCACTCGAATCCTCTGTGACCTTTGCTGCTGTACATGGCTTCCCTCTCTTTACAGATGGAGTTGTTGTAGATCTCCTGCAGCTTTATGAAGTAGAAAGCCACGGCAGGAATAAAACCCAGACCTATGAGCATATCCAGCAGGGCTTCAGCCAACAGCAGAGGAGGGAAACGGTAGGGCATGTGCCATGCTGACCCTCGGAGTGTTTCGCAAGCGTAAAGCATCAGCGCCCCGCCGCACGCCATGCCGTAGACGTAAGGGGGCAGTTTGAGCTGGTAGAACTGGTCGTCGAGCTGCTGGACCTTCTGAGCCTCTGCTCCGGTGAATGCGTTGGCTCCTCCGTAATAGTACTGGTGCAAACCGCCTAAGCTGGCGATATCCCGATACCGACTCGAGTTACTGTGGTTCACTCCAGCACAGATGACAATCAACAAGCCTAAGAAGAATTCCAGGACCTGACAGATGCCTACAGGACAGATATATGCACATCAAAACAGATTTCATAAATATACAATATCGTTCACAAACTTAAAGAAATTAATACTTTTATTAAAACTGACTATAAATACATGTTACAAATGGTTTCTATTTCAAATAAATGCTATTACTCTGAACTTTCCAATCATCAAAGAATCCTGAAAGAAATGTGTAAGTTTCCACATATTTACAATCATCATATTAATGATTTCTGAATGATGATGTGACACTAAAGAAAAATTCAGCTTTCCCATCACACAGTTTTAAATATGTAAGAGATAATGCATGGCTAGCTGTGCATTAAACGATTTTAATGCACAACGTGGAAGTCAAGAACCACCCGACGCAAAGCGGGAAAAAAACTGTTTAAAGCACAGCTAGCCGTGCATTATCCTGCTTATACAATGGTCATTTGCCAGCACTGACAAGTTAAAGCCGTTAATGATGTTTGCAGCGCAGTATTTAACTGAATGGGTAAAAATGATGGTTAGAAATTAAAATAGAGAACAGTTCACAATAATACTGTATTTTTGATCATATAAATGCAGCCTTGGTGAGCATGAGAGACTTATTGCAAAAACATGTAAATGATATTACTGACCTCAAACCTTTGAACAGTAGTGTATAGAAAAGTACAAATGGCTTTCATTTCAGTGCAAAACCACTTTAAACAAAACTCTTAATCACCATTTTTACACTATTAATAAAAGTACATGCAAAAGCCCAGTTTTTAAAAAAGCATATAAAATGTGTGTATACGGGTCAAAGACAAGACGACCCATTTTGGTTTCCTCATCAAATCTACAAACATGATTTTATAGACATTGAAAGCATATTAAATGCAAGTAAATGTCTACTTTAATGTTTCGAATAACTTTTGTTACAATATTACGTAAAATATGGGTGAAATAATGTTCCATTGTCATTCAGCGTAATAGATACATTTATGTAAAAAAGAAACCACATACTTATTCTGACCTGTACTTATTAAAATACATAAAAGAAAAGGTGATCATACTAAATTGTAATATGATTACAAACGTATTGCTGACAGATGATAAAACCTAGTGGTTGGATGGATTGGTAAAGATTTAAAATTGCAATTAATTAGTATTTTAGGGGCTGCACTGTGATCCTTAAATAGAGTCTTTTAATGAAATCGAATGATTCTTGTTCTAAATATACCTGACAAAATTTTTTTGGTATATTTTTTGCTAACTACTGTTACACCACGTGATATTTTAGTTGATATTTTTTTTTTTTTTTTTGGCTAAGATTCATTTTAATGTATGGGGATTATATCTCCACCTAGTTTGCTACCATGGTTGATGAATTTTCCCCCCAAAATTACAAGATAATTTGACTGTTAATTTCTAAGTTCTCTAGGTTAGCAAGAGACCATTTCAAAGTAGGTTCTCCAGCACCAACAAAACCTCAAAATGAGTTTACCTCTGCTTGTTGTGATGTATCTTAGGTTGTAAAGTGTGTGATGGTAGGGTTGGCTGTCATCATAGTATGAAGATGATGTCTCGGTGTAACTGGGCCTGTAGAAAATAAAGAGTCACAGCATGCATATTTCTGCTGATAACAAATAATTTGTAGGTGGAAAAGAGCACATCAAATCCACTCCTTACACTCCCTGACTATGATAACGGGTGGCCTCATGCACACGGGGGTCCCTTTGTGTGTCAGCATAGCGTTGTTTCTCTTGGTTTCTTCGTGATCTGTCATGTCCAT
The DNA here is from genome assembly GCA_021397915.2 of Tor tambroides. Classification (NCBI taxonomy): domain Eukaryota; kingdom Metazoa; phylum Chordata; class Actinopteri; order Cypriniformes; family Cyprinidae; genus Tor; species Tor tambroides. The sequence continues at coordinate 62,281 of JAFVLL020022811.1, read as the reverse complement.
CAGGTGTTCTCCTGTCCTCCTTCATCTCTCCTGTTTCGACTAGAGCAGTCTTTGTCCCTTGTGTGATGATGCCGGCTTGATTCTGGCATTGCCTGAGAAACAAGGAGATTTCACAAATGTCATGTGTTTGAAACTTGATGCACCCTGATGCTCGTTCACTTGAATATAAAGTCCCCTTATAGTGAAACCAACATGACAAGTTGTTACGTACTGATGTAATCACGCTGGTTGTGGTTTTACATATTTATTCAGTCTCTCATCTAGAAATATTCTCAGTTTAATCATATTACTTCTATAAAAGTATTTCTGTAAAGTAAACGTTTTATCTAATCGCAAGATGGTCTCATTTCCTGAATTCAAATCACTCAAATAAACCGTACTAGGTAAGGAAAATCTTACACGTAACTCAGTAATGAACCAGTTAATTAACCCAGAACCTACCTTTTACTGAAATTAAGAAAGTAAGCAGTGATTTATCTGAGTTTCGTTCAGAGGGGTATTCCAGAAAGCAGGTTATGTGACATACCCGGGTAAGTTTAAGGGTAAGTTAGTGGATAACCTCAACTTTCGGTTCCAAAAACGGAGGTAACTTTCAGAGTATGTAAGTAACCATAGTAACTTGCTCTCTGAAGATAACCTGCTCTGGAGCAGGTTATGTTCCAGGGTTAGTTCACTTCAGCGCTATCAGCGCATGCGTGATCTACTGACGAGCCTTCAGTGGGCGTGACAGATAGCACATTATATAATATTACATTTTGTAATATAGCCTATTATATATATATATATATATATATATATATATATATAGATAGATAGATAGATAGATAGACATAGATATAAAGCGCTAATATAAGTAATAAATAAGGTTATTATTCTATTAAGATATTATTCTAATATGGTGGTTGTTATATTTATTTTATTGGCACATATAACAGGTATCTGTATAAATTATAAAACACTATGACAAGGTAATGTTTAATTATATTATATATATTTATTACATTTTATATTATCATCTCACACATGGATTGGAATTTTCTATAATGTATTTCTATAATAAAAATACATATCTGATATGACTTAATATATAATTAGCATCAAACAAAAAATATAAGTCATATTCTCAAGGATTAAAGATTTAATGGGAAAATAAATGATTTAACAACCATCAATTAGGTGGCGATATGCACTAAGTATGTACACGACCATTGACCCAAAGAAGAAGAAAGAAACAGCATGGCGTGCTTCTTCTTAGCGTCCGTTTCCATAGTGACTCGTCGATTCGTCGCTCTGTTGAGAATGTCTTGAGTCTTAACCAGGAACATACTCTGAGTTGAATGAACTTACTCCCAGACGCGTTTTTGGAACCACATACCTCGGGTAAGCAAGGTTTGGGGTTAATCAACCGAGAGTTCAGGGTTTAGCTGACGGTAAGTTAACCGTGCTTTCTGGAATACCCCCCAGGTTTCTTGTGTTGTTTTGGATGTACACACCTGTGAAACCTGTCTGACTCTGACTCCGCCTCACAGAAGCGTCACGACGCCACACCATTATATACAGCAGGTTTAGCGCGCGATTCGGTCTGTTCGTCAGAGTTTCTACATAAATACGGTTTCTACATTTTGTTAACGTGGGGCGTTTGTGTTATACTCTCCAACATAAATGTTAGGTCTACTTGATTAGTCGTCTTTAAGCCTGTTTAATTTACGAAAGGCAACACGTGCTAGAAAATATACGATTAGTGAGAACATAGAACACAATAAATTATTTTGTACAAGGAAACCAAGCACTTTTGGGGCAAAGCTAGTAATAATTATTTTAATTAATTAGTAAAGGTTTGGTTATAAAGAGAAAGGGGTCTATCATACACCTTTTTTTCTTTTCTTTTTTTTATTGCAAAAAAATGTAGAAATATACAAGAACAGGGAAAGAAGACATGAATAGATTCCTACAAAGAACAATCATAAAAATAAAGACAGAAAAACAAATATTCTAGATTTGCATATATCAAATTATAATATTATCTAATACAGAAAAGTGTAAAAATAAAATTACATCATTTTAGAAAAGCTGTCATAGTGCATCAAAAATTTGGCACTCTTTTTGTTATTTGTAAGACTAAGATGAAATTCAGCAAGAAAAAGGGGAAAAGACAAAGGAGATTTAAGCCATTTTTGCTTATGAATGAAGAATTTTGCATTCAATATAAGAAAATTAACATCATATTCAGCAGATAATAGCTTTGGATTTTCATAATAAAAAATAACATCTTTGAGGATGAAGGTATGGGTCACATTTTAAAAACATAGGTGCTTAAGTCAACCCATAATTTGTTGGTAACATTAATACTACAATCAAAAAACAAATGGCCAGCTGTTTCCTCAACAAAACCACAAAACGAGCAAGACTCATCAACATCAGAATATTTAGAAATAGACAGATTAACGGGATAAATGATTATGAAGGATTTTATAATGATGCTAACAGACTACATTTTTTTTTTTTTTATTAAGTACAAAATCTGAATTCAACAAACTGGCATTACTTGGCATACAGAAAAGAATCTGGTATGGAAGACTCAACACAATAGAGTTATAATAAACTCCAGACAAAATATATAAAAAAACTTTCCAAGAAACATAAAATATAAAATAAAAATAAATGAAATAAACAAATAAAACAACAAAAAATATAGAATTACAACAAATTATATAATACAAACAAAGTCTTTGGATTTTTCATTTTACTAAGGGCATCTGAGAAGTATTTTAGATCAGTAAGCAAAGGAGGGGATTTAAAATATCTACATTTATGCATAAAGTATTTTGCTAATAATATCATATTATTATTCAAATCATCCAAAACAGAGCACTCTTTGGTTATTCCATACATTAGGTTCGAGTGAAGCCATCAGCGATTACACCCTTCTCTACCATCCAGTCCTGCAATGCTTTCCAAAAAGACTGAGACAAACTACATGTAAAAAATATATGTTTCTTTTACCTTGGGGAGAATGGGAATTTCTAGATAGGCTGTTCTGAAGTATTTAACAGTGTTTTTATCAAATGTGTGATCTAATTTATGTCTTAATATTTGACTGGATGATATGTTGTCTTATATATTATCTCGATTTCACCAACATATAATAAGGGAAGGACTGCAGTAATTTTAGAGTAGGAAAGGGAACATCTCATTAACATTTTTATACCCAAAGGTATTGCATTAATAACAGTGAAGAATTGCTTTGGATGACAAATTCGTGTTTTAAAGTAAATGAATTCTAATTTAACATATTACCAGTCTCATCCATTAAATCCAACACTGACCAAATATTTCTATTTACCCAGTCCTCATAAAATAGGGGTTTATTTATGTATAGAATATATTTGTTATTCCATGTTGTGGGGTGTAAAATTGTGTGTGTGTGTCAATTTCCAGCATAATAAGACTTGTTGGTGGAATGCTGAGAACTTCACTAGAAGTTTGGATAAATCAAAGTCACATTTGAGAAGGAAACGAATACCACCCACTTTACGAAACAAAGCTGAAGGCACTGCATACCAAAAGCTCTCAGTATTATCTAAAAACAGTTGAAGCCACTTACGTTTTAACAAAGTATTCATACTCTCAAATTCAATTACATTCAGACCACCTTCTTCGTACCCTTTGATAATATCCGATTTTCTAATATGTGACTCTGGACCACAAAACCAGTCTTAAGTCGCTGGGGTATAATTGTAGCAATAGCCAAAAATACATTGTATGGGTCAAAATGATCGATTTTTCTTTTATGCCAAAATTCATTAGGATATTAAGTAAAGATCATGTTCTATGAAGATATTTTGTAAATTTCCTACCGTAAATATATTAAAACGTAATTTTTGTTTAGTAATATGCATTGCTAAGAACTTCATTTGGACAACTTTAAAGGCAATTTTCTCAATATTTTGAATTTTTGCACCCTCAGATTCCAGATTTTCAAATAGTTGTATCTCGACCAAATATTGTCCTATCCTAACAATCCATACATCAATGGAAAGCTTATTTATTCAGCTTTCAGATCATGTATAAATCTCAATTTTGAAAAATTGACCCTTATGACTGGTTTTGTGGTCCAGGGTCACATATAATGATAAAGTTAGTTATACATTTTTTGCTAACAGACTAGGAACCCCAGAGTTTGAGTTTGCACGTCATTTTGGCGCGCCCGCCCTCAGCGCACGCACACGAGCTCGAAGGGCGCGCGCGCGAGCTAGCCACTGGCAGCACACAGGCGCGAGATAAAGATGGCGGCGACGGTGGGAGAAACGGCGTGATATGCTGAAGTAGTGGCACTAAACCTGAGTAAAACCACCGTATGACAGACCATAGCAAAATGGAAACAATGTCACAGTAGGTGTTTACTGGTAATACCAAGTACTACAAACTCACCTTCCCCCCGAGACAACATTCATCTTGTGATTGTGGAGAAATCAAACTGGGAGCATGGCTTCGCACAGTAACCAGGTAAGAAAACACTTCTGCTTCTTTTTATGGTACGTTTTAGCGCATAATGTCGTGCAGAGTGTGTGTTTTGCCCCGTGCTGTACTTTCTGGCGGAGTGTGAGGTGTGTGTGTATGTGCGCTCATTGAATCAGCAGCATGGTTGCAGGCCCGCAGCCTAAGCGCTTATTCAAAACCACTCGCTTTCTGCAGCTAACGTTAGCTCAGGCGGGCTTTACAGACGCGCTTCGCGGGCGATATTCAGCTGTCATGAGGCCGTGTGTGTGGCTTTGGCCTGAGTGTGTGTTTTTCGACCACGAGTTTGTGTGTGGCCCACCCGCTCGCGCTGCTGCAGCGGCCTGGCCACGCGTTAATAACGGTCATTAGCAGGCGAACGTTTCCCCTCACCGTGAACATACCGCGACGTTTCTATCGGATATCGCATGTCTGCCACGCTGCATTGAGTACAGTAAGAAAGTATGAAGCGTTTCTACCAAGTGTCTTTAGTTCAGGCAAGTTCAAATAGAGTCGTGTCGTGTGGCTAATGTAGTGAAATAGGCCTGTTGATTGGGGGCGGTATCGCTTCCTGTCCTCAACCTCATTCAAACTCTTTCGTTTGAGTTTTTCGCTTGTTTATTGCGCACATGGCATCTGTTACATCTTCAATGACAGTTCGTTACCACCAGGCTGTATTTTCAGCAGCTTCAGACCGGTTTTGAAGTCTGCTAACTTTAAACGAGGCACCATGTAGATGCTACATCATTGTAGCTCTAACTGTTAGCCTCATGCTGAACGATAACGTCTCAGTAATGCTGTCATTAAAGTCCTGTATAAACGCATTGTATAATGTGTATATAAATCACGTGCTGTCTTCAAGTTTGTCACTTAAAGTTGAATAGCTTGTATGGTTGAAATAGGGACAGATTCTTAAATATGTTACGTTATGAGTGTTTCTGGTAACTGGAAGATGTTTGGCTGCTGTTAAGTGCTGTAGTAAGCAATCTAGATAAGTTATATGAAGCACGAGGTCCTGTCAAAGTGTTAGTTAACCAGGATACCTGTCAGTGTTCATGTAAACATGAAGAATATGGTTATTTTCTTTTATTTTGGCGTGTTGGTTTCATTTTTAAAATGGCTTTATATAATTCTGACAGTATTTTTAGGTTTATCATTCACATGTCATATTGTCACTGTTCATAGCAAAGTTCTCTTTAGATATGAATAGGCGCGAGTGGTCGCCTGATATCATCATCATGGTTAATAATATACTAACCTATATTTGGCTTTTCTTTTTAATAATAAAAAAATACTTTTTGAATATTGGCACTTAGAATGTCAGATGCACTGGAGATCCTGCTATTCGTCTTTTTTAATTTACTGTCTCTATTTACCAGTGTTAAAATAAACTGTGCATTTAAAAGTACTGTAGTGTTTGCTTTTTTTGGTAATAAAAAATAAACCCTATATTTACCTATTTATTGTCAGTATTCAGCAAATACCAATAAGAATCATATAATCAAGCCTTTGAATATCTAATATTTAATCCCATGAATAGATCCTCTAAAGTGTGTAAAAACACACATGCAATGGTCTGATGGAGAGTTTGTCATATTCACCGTGTGCTATATATAATATTAATGTTACTCTGTCTTCAAGAAAATAGTGTGCATAGACAACTTATTTATTTGTGAAAAATACCATAATAGGATTACAGAATTAAAACTTACGATGAAAATGTTTTTGTTCCTGGTCAAAAATGACCAGCCTTTTGAGAATAGCTTGTAAAATTCTTATGCTATATCACCAAATCTTTAATATTTATTTATTTATTTATTTATTTATTTATTTTATTTTTTAGTGGATAATTTTTTTTTGTCAGTTTATTTAAAATGTTTTTTTTTTTTTTTTTTCTGTAGGCTTGTAATTTTTGATTTAGAACACCACAAGTGTAACCAGGTGGGATTAAAAAAAATTCTCCAAAAATAGAGAAATGATCACAATTTTTTGGGAAGTTGTCATACCCTGCTGTGTCCGTTTCGATAACATTATCGTTTTCAGGGGGGAAAAAAAATTCTCTCTGGATCAAAATGATCGGAATAAAACATGAGGTTTAATTTGCTTGAGTATGAAGCAAATGAAATTTTTGTTTTTAAGTTATAATTTACTAAATATGTGAATTTTATTTTATTTTTTTAAAATATTTGCATTATTTAATATTTTTATATTAAATAGTGTGTTAAATCATCTTTATACAGGCCGACAGCCACCTTGCTGTCTGAGATATTGGCATCGGCCTTCAAAAAAGCCATATCGGTTGAGCACTAATATGCACCACTGCATTATTTTTAGTCGACTGGTTTACGTTGACTAACTGTAACCACTACGACTGCATACACAAACGTCAAACAGAAGTTGAGTTAACTGTGATTTAGAATAAATTCACAGCCTTGTTGGAATCCCACATCGAGTAAACAATAGTTTCCGACTTACTCAAGTGCATGCTTGACATGCATGCTGCTCTGTACCCTCAGATTCCCTTGGCATTGGTCACACTTTCAACTGTTACAAAGCTTTGTGAGCCGATGTGTCTATTAATGGTGTGTGACAGTCTTTGCAAAACAATGTTTACAAGGATTAGGCAATGTTGGATTGAATATGTGAGATGAATTTGATGAAAGACGAGTCCTGTAATGAAAGAAGCGCCCTGAAAATGGAAGTTGGATGTACTGCAATTCTGGGTGGGGCAGTTTATGATGTGCCAAGTTTAGAGGATATCCCTCAGTTGTAGCCTGTTATAGATAAATGAAAAAAAAAATGCAGGCAGCTGATGGGCACTCTCCAAGTATGATGACATCTGCTTTAAAAGCTCAGTGAGCTGGCATGTGGGATGATGGCACTACAATTGAAATGGTACAACAGTGGGATTTATGGCTAGCAGCATGAAAGTAAAACTTTGTTCATCTCTTTCTGAATGTGAGTGTGTATATATACAAGATTTGTTGCTCTAAAGAAGAATTAGGGGATCCGTAGTTGAATCAGTAATTGGTTCTAGGTCTGATTTGATTTGCTCGACGCTTGACCTGCGTTGATTTGACATTATATTGCTGGCCTGAGCAATAAAGGTCTCACCACAGTGTGCTAAGAAAGGCTGTATCTGAAAGCTTTTGGATGTGGCAATGGTCGTTTATGGTGACGGGAGAACTTGTTATGCGATTCTTTTTAAGGGAAGGTCTGAAACCAGAAAATCCAGTGACTCGTCTGGTTTGTCCTTATCTGTTGGGGGGGTTGACACATTTTACATAAGCACATTCACAGCAGCTCTTGCTTTGTCTTCATGAATGTGGTTTATCAGTTTAACATACTGGAAGACCAGTGCACTTAAACAGTTTTTAAAACTACTTAAATTAAGCAACGTATCTTGATAGTCATCATGGAACAGAAGTCATGATTGTCTTTTCTTTGCTATTGTGAGGTATATCTAAGTGAAACTGCTTCTCAAACAAGTAATGTAGGCCTGGACTTGATTTTGTCTATCCAGTATTGATTGGATTGTTCTCGTTTGCTAATTTCTGCGATCTCATGTGAGTGACGGGTTGCTGGAATGGTGGGATTTTGTCCTGCCCTCGAACCGGTGCATATGTCATCAGAGAAGAGATGTTGTTGGCGAGGTGAAGTGGAAGAAATGTTTTTGATTAAAGGTTATGAGGGCAAATGAGTTTAAGTATTTGTGGATAAATCATTTCTAATCACTGCAGTATTCCATAAACTAATAAGAATTGTCAAGTTTGATTTCATGGTGACTTTAACACTTCCTCACTTTGATGCGTGAGCGTCATCCATGGCATTCACAAAAGTGTGTGTTGAGTGTGTTATCGCCAGAGCATGTTGAAATAATGCAGATGGCTAATTTGTGGTAATCCCCAGTCCAAATGAACAGCGATGGGGAGCTTAGTGTGGTACGTGCGGCACGCCTGTGGAAAAGGGGCAAAGAGACATTCTTTCTGTTGTGATTGTACTCGCCATCCAGAGGCCATTGGATTACGGCTTGCTGTTTGTCCCTTGTGGTGCCATTTCAGCAGTGTAGGTTGGTGATTTGCAAACAGTTACATGTGCTTGAACTGCAGTTTCTTTTTTTTTCTTGCTCTCCCTTTTCATGCAGCTAGTTGTGAATGCGAAGGGGTATTATATGCACGCTTGCAGAGCCTGTTGAGTTTTTCATCTCTGACACTTTCAGTTCCCCTAAAGACTGGCATGACATGAAGTTACTGAGATGTAAGCTTTTAAAAATAATTTTATAGTTTCTTAATGGTCAGTGGAGTGATTAGTCTTAACTAAATTCAGCAGTCTTTCAGTTACGCTGTTAGTGCTTGTAGGATTATGGTAATTATAGCCTTCACAGAAAGCAGGTTATCTGCAGGATGGTCTAACCATTATAGGACCAGATGCCATGTATTAAGATGAGTATTCCCAAGACAGCTGAAGGCTGTAGGCCTGCAACCAGTTGCCAGCCTTGGTTAAGAAAACCCTTAGTAATAATGACCAGTTACTTCAAAGTAGGGGTGGGCGATATGGAAAAAATATCATCCTGATTTTTTTTTAGAAATACCACGATTCACGATTTTATCACGATTCTTTGTCGTGTTGGTTTTACTATTTTGCAAGTTGTCTGAGCAGTACAGCCAAACTAATTTCCCTATTATCAAGATGAAGCCTTTCAAAAAAAAAAAAAAAAAATAGCAGATATTTAGGCCAAAGTGGGCGAAGATAAAAATCTTTGTCATTATTTTATCTTTCTTATTAAAAAATAAGAACAAAGATACACATTACAAATACACATAATATACAAATAAAACAAACAGTGTTTTATTTTCAGGTACAATAGGTGTATTTAGCAGGAGCATTCAAGAATTTGAATGAACAAATATAAAAATAACTATATAGACTGATTCCTAAAGCAACTGTATTGAAGTTTTTCAGTCAAGAGTAGTGAGTGATTTTTCTCTTTGCTTTTTGCTGTTTTATTAACATTTAAAGGAATAGTTCACCCAAAAATAAAAAATTCTGTCATCTGTCTCTCAATTCTGTCATAGTGTTTTATATTTATACCATCATTTACTCAAAAGTAGTTTTAAACCTGAGTGAGTTTCTTTCTTCTGCTGAACCTAAATGCTATTTTGAAGAACGTGGAAAACCAAACAGTTGCTGGTCCACAGTGACTTCTGCATGATTTTTTGCTACTATCAAATTCAATGTGGACCAGCAACTGTTTGTTTACCCACATTCTTCAAAATATCTTCTTTTGTGTTCAGCACAAGAAAGAAATTAATACAGGTTGGGACAACATGTGAGTGAGTAAATAATAACAGAAATTAAATTTTAGGGTGAACTATCCCTTTAATGACAGTCGGCTGCATGTTTAATACTGTCCCTTTAAGACCTGCACGCATCTAATATACAGGCACGCACCCGTTTTTCTCTGAACTGTTTACTTTCATTTTAGACACAACCGAGTCTATATGTAAACCTTGTGTGTTTTGACAGTATTAGCGCAAAAGATAACTTAGTTCAGTAATAAGGCGCTGTTTAACAGGCTTTATAGTGCGCGTGCTTCGGGTGTATGCGCTCAGAAAAAGCGGACGTCAGACCAGCGCGCGAATGAAACATTTAACCAGCAAGGCTTGTATGCAATCGCGAATAAGTGCAGTGTCCTGTCAGAGTAACTTTACCGCTATATGTCGTGTTGTACGGAGGCGCCAGAATGTGCGATACTACAATATTTCTTCAAAAGCAGATCAAAATCGTCATATTGCACACCCCTACTTCAAAGGGGTTTCTTAACTGAACTCTACGACTGCAACTAACATTTTCATAATCATGTAATAAGCCTGCACTGTATATGGTAATACCAGTTATGAGGGATGATACTAGGACATTTCATACAGTTTAAAGGGGGGAAATTATGAATGAAACTTGCCCGGCTCACACTGTGCGATTTTGGCCACGATTTGGTCGTCTGAGACTAATTTTGAAAATCCTAAAAGATTCTTATAATCCTTGGCTAAAATCTGTAGTCTTTGATCGCTGGTTTGACATGTTCACCGACAGCCGATTAATGGCTGTTGCGATCAAATTTCACCTCCGACGAAATTCTGGCAGTGTCAGAAGATTTGGCGCACAGTCCTGCAGTGTGACTATCTCTACAATGAATGTCAAACTGTCTCCGTTGTTCAAGACAAGCTATGAGCAGAATTAATGCTAGAGAATTATTCTATCAGCCGTAAACTCCTGCGCTCCCGTCCGCCGCTCACGGAATTCATCTGATATGTTGTCTTTCTATATAAACACTGGTTGTGCTGCTGTTTTCATGTGGGTGTGTAGAGCTGCATACACTATTCTTCTTAAATAAGCCGGTATTGCCGCCGTTCATATACTTTTCATGATAGCCAACATTTCGGTCCCGCGTGCAATGCAGTTCGCAGTCACTGGGCGTGTATGGGTAGATAATGTAAAACTCCGGACAAGTTTTCTTGCGCGCACCCGTTTTTAACTCGTCTTGACTGTCGTACAGTCTGACATTAATGACAACTGAGATCCCATAGTGTGACACGATCATGTTCGTACAGTCTGACAAGTACAATCCTAAAGGATTTTTAAAAAATCGCACAGTGTGAGCCCGGCTTTACTTGACGACGACGACAACAACAACAATTCCAGAGTGAAAAATCAATGTGAGAACTGATATTGAAGTTTGTGTAATCTAAAAATTTTTAGGGTAATCGGTTAACTATTGAGACAATTTTAATGTAACAGTTGGCAGTTTTTAATCAACAATATTTGAGATTAACAGTTATGTTAGCTGTGTTCTTCTAACAAGACCAGTAAAGACAGTGTTACCAAATTTTCAAAGTACCTTTTAGCCATATTTACTTGGTGATAGTTGGTTATTTAACTAATTTATCAACTTTTATTTTTTTTTTAAGTACATTCTTGAAAGAATTGATGTGCGTGTTAACAAAAAACACTTTTGTAACAAATTCTCCACCTTCAGTGATATGCTCTTCATGCCAGAGTCACGATTAATCGAATGCGATTGTCATGTGCATTTTGTCAGTAAAGCCGGTTCTGTAATCGCCTGTTAATCTCCATCACCTGCTTTCAGATGGAGCAGCATTTACTACACAGAGCCGTAGTTCACTGACAGGCTACGCAAAAAAATTGCGGACGATATAATCGTGCGATTATGAAATCGAAGAAATTTTCGCGATAATGATAGCTGTTTGTGTAGTTTCTCAGTGAACTATGGCTGCTCTGTGTAGTAAATGCTGCTCAATCTGAAAACATGTGAAAATACCACATTTAATAACATGTTTTTACTCCAAACTCACTTCATAACATCAGTTGATTGTTGAAATAAATCCTTCTGTGAGATGATGTGGCTTTTTACACAGAATAAGGCACACAATATTTCATAGTATTCTACGCAGTGATAAACTGTCAATTAGCACTGCATTATTATATACATTATTATAATAAATTATAAGACAAACTCAGATAAACCATATATTGTCGTAGTCATGTGTTTATTAGTCATGTTGAATCAGTGAAAGCAGTTAAATCTTCTGTTTATTCAGCTGCAGCGATAGGCATTTCCTGGATTTTTTTCTTCGGGGCGTATTTGGAGTTTCTGCGCAAGAGCGCCCTCCGGCCCTCAAATGGAGATTTACAACTGATCACAGAACCGTGCTTCACTGAAAGATACGCATGATAATCGTAGCTTTTGCCTAATTGCGATTACAATTTCATTTCAATTTATCATGCAGCCTTACCAGACTCCAATATCTCTTAAAGATATTTTATTAAATCAGGGCTGTAGACTCAATCTTCACACTGGTCGCTCTTTTGCGACTAACTTTCTCAGTTGGTCGCACGACCACATAATTTTGTCGCAATTTATTTATTTTTTTACAACATGGGATTAATCAATGCATGCTGATAACTTCATAGTTTATAGTTATATGGTAACGAAAGTGGTCAACATTCAACCCTTTCTTTTTCAGTATTATCTGTGATTTAAATTTTGTGAACGGGAATTCCTCTTTTGCTGTGTTATAAGCCGGGCTTTGTGCGCTTTCACTTTCGAATTTGCGATCTTGGTGTCATGTTTTACAAGAAAATATAATAGTCTGTTTTGCTTATCTATATACGTTTCACTTTTAAGACTAAAACAAAAGATGGACTCATTGTTATTCTTAATTAAAAACCACAACTACAAGAAAACAGTAGGCTGCAATGACAAACTGTTTTACACAATGTTTATTAACAAAAACAAATAAGATGAGGCATGGCATAGGCCTACACCACATGCTGTACTATATACGGACTAATAAATTACAGAATATTTACCACACACTGAGGAATCAAATAAACAATAAAAAAAAAGCCTCCATAGCATAATGTGAGGTAACAAGATTTTCAAAACGAAAACAAAAAGAAAAGTAAATCTGGCTGTCGGTGACGGTGCTTGCATGTTTTTTTTTTTCCACAAGAATACCAACATCTTCATCTTCTCTGGTTTAAGAAGCGGTCTTTTACTTTACTTCAGCTTGAAAACCAAATCCTCCATCTGCCATCGTTTCCTCAATATTCACGTCATTTTTGCTGTGCGTGGCACATACCTTCACGCTCGTGCTGAAAAGGCAAGTATAAACCAAGCTCTACACCTGAAGCGCTCACGCTGAAAGTGCCTCTCTTCACGTGATCAGTAAAATCGGACTCCTGCTACAGTGTGCCTCGGCTCTGGAACGCGTGCTGTATGGAGCAGACACAGTGCAGACCATGCACTCGCACAAATGCGACCACGTCAAATTTGAACTCACACATTCTCAAAAAATTGTCGCAAATGCGACCATTTTGGTTGCAGTCTAGAGCCCTGTTAAATTGTGCTGGATTAAGTTCTCTTGGGAAATTATATTACTCAGCAAACACTTTTAAGAGTTAAACCTAAATCCATTTTAGTTTTTCATCTAAAGCAAACTTTGAAAACCGTATAGTTTTTTTAAAAAAAAATTATTTTATTTTTTATTTTTTTTGTTCTTTAATAGTATTTTAGGGCCCTGTAAAATGTTTTATTTTTCTCCAGATTCCGTTTTTTTTTTTTTCTTTTTTTTTTTTCTGGATTCTATTTATTTTCCCATTTTAATTTAGTTTTAAAGGTTAAATTCAATTTTAGTAATCGAGAAGCATGTTTAATTTAATTATGAGACTTACAGTATTGTTAAATACTGACTTCGGTACCAGTCGGTGCTGAAATTCTAAAAATGTCCATTTCCCTCTAGCATTTGAGCGGCTTTCAAATGCTTCCTTGTGCTTCTGTGTGAGCACTCGGTGAAGAGCGTGAAGCAATGATCATTGTAGCCAATTACAGTCTCATCTGTTGAGCGCGTGAACACAATGGCCAATCAGCGGTGTTTAACAGTCCGCTCAACAGCGCTTAAATGCTAGTGGACGTTTTTAAAATTGCACTAGAGACTTGTACAGTTTAACTATTTATTAAAAGTTAAAAAAAGATTACATTTTTAGCATTTTATGAAATGTTTTTTTTTCTCATTCCACTTTTTTTTTCTTACCAAATTCTGCTTTTCTTTCTTTATTTTTCTTTTTTTCTGGATTCCATTTTAGTGATTTACATTTTAATAAAACCTGTCTAATTAATTTAATTAAAATAATTTTTACAACTTTTAAGTGTTTTTTTGTTTTGTTTTTTTGTTGTTTTTTGTAGAAATTCTGAGTTTATATTTTTCTTGTAATCAATTGAAGCCATACAGCATTAATTTAATCAAATGAAAATTAAACTTTCATTTTTTTCAGGTTTCAACAGTTTTCAGGTTTACTGTTAAAATTAAAACGTGGATGAGAAATTCTGTGATTATTCCTTATATACATTAAAAATGTATTATCAGTAGTAGTATTACATTGAGATATACGTTCTACTGTACAATAGTAATATTTCTGTCACAATTTCTTCAAGTTAAACCAAACTGTTTTGACAGTTTGCCATGAAGACCTTTAAAGGCACATAATGTAAGGTTTTGGTAATAAAATATCCCAAAAACACTTGCACAGTGTGATTATATTTCATGCAGTTCTGTCCTTGCGTTATCCCAAAAGTTCCCAAGGACTTATCCAGTGGCTCGTCCCTGGTCATCCCTGGTCATTGTTGCCTATCAGTGAAATAATAAAGAAATTACAAGCATGGACAAAATAGCCGCTGCACAGGTAAATTAAATCCTTTATGGCTTAAATGAAAAATGTTGACTGCAGCATTAAATTTCGATCTGCTCAATGTTGCATAGTGATTCTTCTACACGCTTTTACAGTGTTGTGCATTATAACCAATCACACACAAGTCTGTTGATTTTTATGAATGCAATGGCTAATCTGAGGCGTTCAGATGAGTCACTCTTGAAACTCCTGAGTTTTTGTTCCGTGCGCTGATTGACTTCAGCTCTCTCACGAATTCTCTCATCATAAACAACAAAGTGCAGATGTATGTATGATATAAGTTAGAGATTCATTCATCAAAGAGTGTATAGACAGCTTTACTGATTATAAGGGAAGTTTTTTTGAGAGTGTTTAAACTCACGCTAGACTGAAATCGGTCATAATGTTCTTTGACAATGTAAATGTTCTTTGTTTGCTTTCTCTGTATAATTTATTTGCTGTTTGAATAACTGTGGAAGATACAGATAATAAAAAAAATTACGTCATCTGTGAACATGATTTGTGAATTCCATGGTGGTGAAAACATCTCCCATCGTTCCACTCTCCTTCATAGCACCATTAAACTTCTCCTTTGTTATTGTTTTGAACATGCGACCTCTAGCGGCGAAAACTTACATATTGTGCCTTTAAGTTTCTTTGTGTGTATGATATAGCGACAGTCTTTCTCAATTGAAACTTTGAAATGCTCATGAAGTGAGTCTCAGAGCAGCCCTGGAGATGAAATTCCTGTCCTCATAGAGCGAGTCGGCAGACACTGAAAACCACATGTCATGCACACTTGAGTATGTGTGCAGTAGACAAAACTGTGTGTCTGCACAATTCATTGACACACAGACATGCAGAACATACAGGATTCATGAGCGGTGTATTAAGAGCTTGTGTCAGGTTAAAGTTAAATTTCAAATGCATCTTCAGACCCCTACATTTTGATCAGTTCTGTTTTGCTGTCCAGCTGCTTTTATGTGAACGTACACTTGTACACTTCAAACGTGATCGGCCTAATCTTGCTTAACATACACTGATCAAGTAGTCATTCATTTTTTTTTTAAGAATTTGTTTTTGCACATTCCTAGTTTTCCCATTCTTCTGCTTCAAATGTGCTATGCATCATTTGAGTTAAAATGGTCTAATGTCTCATGAGGAAATACAGTTGAACAATGAAAATCTTTGTTTACTTGGAGCATTAAATTTGTCAACCTTTAAAATTACTGTCAAGGTATAATGTCATGTGTTTTCTCAAATGACCAGTGTCACACATCAGGAGAGATGACTTGCTATTGCGAAAAGCTAGCATGACTAATATGCAATTGATGCTGTGGGATTTTGGAGGTCAGAAGACTGGCAGTAATCGGTGTTGATTACAGATAGCATCAATGACCCATTGGTAGCATGGGAAAATATATTGACGTGGTAAAAGATCCACATATTCCAGTGCTTTTCACTTTCTATTGTGCATGCATTTTACATATAACACAGTTAATGAATAGACGCGTATTTGATGCATCTTTTGATGTCATTAAACCCCTCTGACTTGTTCTGTTGTAAACCACATTTCCAATTCATCGGGAGTATTTGTTTAGTCTAAGGAGTTAGTCAGATCACAGGTTGTGGCATGTCAGCACACTAAAAAACTACCAATGTAAAAACTTTCACGATATGTTCAGTAATGTTTAAATGTCTATGCTCAAACGATGTTACACATTGGCCAAAGTGAGTGCTTGAAGGGTCTCTCTGTGCCATTGCTTTGCCCTGTAAAGTGGGACACGAGGGAGCCATATTGCCATGCTGCATGACTCATCAGTTTCCAACTTGCTCTTTACTTTCACCCAACCTGATGTTGCAATCATGCGGTAATAATGGCTCCCACGTCCTCACATACCCTCATGCACAGTGCTTTAATTGTGTTTTAATAAATAAGTAGGCTGAATTTAATAATGGACTCATTGTGGTGCTGACTGATGCCAGAAAGACCACCTCAGTGTTATAGTATGCCATAATTTTAGTAAATGATTGCATTTTCAATTAACATGAAATTAAAATACCTAACAACCATTAAGTGACACCTAACATTATGTACTTCTGCTTGTTTTTTTGTTTTTGTTTTTTTCCACAGTACATCTTTGGGGAGTTCAGCCCAGACGAGTTCAATCAGTTCTTTGTGACTCCCCGCTGTTACGTTGAGGTAAAATAATTGCACACATGAATTCATCTTAAACGCACATTAAATGTTAGGCTGTCCAAAGCATTCATTAAGCTTTTTAGAAGTAAGTACATTTATTGTGTTGTCGTTTATAATTTCCCTTATTCTCACTATAATTCTGTTACCATAAAGATATTATGGTAAGGTAGTTTTTTTTGAGTTTCAAAAATGTTTTGTATTTTCCACTTTTCCCATACTCATGTGCAGTGGTTTGTCACAAAATTAAAGCTCACTTTCAAAATTTAGTATTTGCCATTTTCTACCCTAGTTTCAGTGTTTAATTTGTTTCATTCCAAATTAAATGCCAAATTTCAGTGTAATTTTAAATGTGCAAGTTCTACATTGTCTGAAATTGAATTTTCTTCATTTCATAATGTGTCAGTTAAAAATCTTTCAAAAATGTAACATTACAGCTAGTGTAGGAAATGGGACATGTAAGTTTACTTTGAATCATGCTCCAATTTGTTACACAAGGTGTAGTAAATTTGACTAATACAGATACATTTCCATTTCGCATATTACATTAGCAATGCTATGCCACCGTACTCTCCATCCTCCTTTTATTTAGTACAAAAAATGCACAAGTCATTGTTATTTAGCACACTACATCGTCCATCTGTTTTGATTGCGAATCTGTTTTGATAAACTCCGGCCTTCCACTCCAAAGTACATGTTATTAAAAATTTTTTTCTCTCTGTTTAGTTCAGATAACATGCATTTAAATTTGTAGGTTATAAAAGTTTGTTTGTGTATATGTATGCATTTTATTGACGCGGTGTGATTGAGTGATCTCATGTAAATTTCTTATCAGCTTCCCCCCTTCAATGATAAAGTCTCCTGCGTCAGCCATTCCTCAGGTAAGATCAAAGCCTCACTTGAATGTCGCTACAAGTACTGATTCAGAAATAAAGATATGAGTTATAGATTACGAGATCCTTCACCACAATTACTCTCACGTAAGCACACACAGTGTTCCTGTATTATGCATTGACCATAGCTTATATCTTCACACATGGAAAACAAATTTCATAATATTCATCTGTCCTGTTCACATCCTAATCCTTAATTGGTAGAATGGTCGTCATTCATCACTGAGTTGAATATAAGCCTCCTTAGGCTACATGCCCATCTCTGTAGTTGTAATAATCTTTCCCAGGACAGTATCATATTGCCCTCTCAGGTAGTTGTGACCTTCACCCTCATCTGTATCAATTATTTAGGAGGTTACTGCACTCCTGCTGTGCCTTACATAAAGGAATCATTGAGACGGCAGGTTTGCGGTGAGTTTTCGGTCCACTACACAGCGCCTTACTCCTCTGTTTTTGTTGCAGAACTCAACACTCAAGCCTTAAACACTGACAGCTTTCTAAACCTTCCCCTTTATCAACCTTAAACACTTACTACTTATTCTTGCCTGTCCATTTAATCTTTGGAGCTTTGCATGCCTAGGTGCCAGGCGTCTCTGGCGCATATACGTCTGCAGTGCTTGGAGCTGACGGGAGACTTTTGACATTTTTATTTTTATTACTTTTCTGGAAATTCTCTTCCAAAAGCCATCACATCTCGAGAGTGGACTAAGAATATGACTTTGTGGACTGTCTTTCAGGACCTCTAACTCCACCTGAAAACGTGGCAGCCTTGACAGTCCACATCTTGCTTATGAGTTCGTCCTTCATGCTTTCCTAAAACAAAAAATCTCTAAAATAAATACTAACAGAGGATGTGGTCTTATCTATTCATTTATCCATTGCTTGGGAACTTGATCCCACGATGACTTCTGGTTGCTTTGATTTCGCTGATTACTGGCTACTTTTAAGACTCAGAGTCTCACAGTAATTGTGACTTGCATTCACTAACGCTGTTTCATTCACTTCAAACTATCCTTCACTGCTTAGTCTGCACAGTTCAGTACCACAACCACTTTATATGTATCCAATCAGATTTGTTGTATTTGATTAATAACTAGATGATTTATTGTGAATACAGCTTTGTTCATTGAATAATCAACTTGAAGTATCTAATTAAAAATCGAGAACTTCCCTGTAGAAATGTCAGTTTTGTTGAGCCTTTTTGCATCTGTCAGTCTAACTGAGATGTTTTGATCTACAGGAGAGGACTACCAGCATATCGAGTTTGGCGTGGATGAGGTAATGAATGCGGAGTGTGTGGCAGTGAAAGACTCGCTGTACAAAGTCTCCAGCACTCTTAATCCTCAGGCCCCTGAGTTCATCTTAGGCTGCCAACCATCTCAGAAGGCCCTTCCCACAGCCACGCCGGTTGCTGATATCCCAGATGGCGCTGACTTCAACTCCCTATGCTGCGGCAACTCCGAAACCTCAGTCCTGGGCGGCCACCAGGATATGGATGGGGTTTCAGGTGGCTTGGGGCAACGGAAGAAAAAGAAAAAACGACCACCGGGATACTACAACTACCTGGAAGGTTCCAACAGCAACAGCACCGGTGTGGCCGCAGATGGAGTAGGAGCCTCAGGCCTGGTTAACGGACATACTCCAAATGCTCCACTCATGGGTTCAGAGGACATAGTAGGGGACGTGCTAGCTGGGGCTGAGCTCATCCCCCCAAATTCTGTAACATCAAGCACATCCACACCCCAAACCGCCCCTCTTTCCCATCAGAGGACTTGTGAAAGCCCTGACAATTCAACATTGGACTTGACGAGCGGAGCTGCCTCTTTGTCAGACAGAAACGGTGCAGCTTCTTTGTCTACTTCATCTTCGTCCTCTCAGAGCAGCGGGGTGGCACAGTGTGCCAGGACTGCAGAGCAACATGCAGAACCCCCAGCTCTAGAGAGTCCAGTACTCCTGGGTAACGGAGGGCACAGCTCCTCTCCACTATCTCCTCTTCCCCCTGCTGCTGCTGTGGCCACCCCTACAACCACAATTCCTGCTACTACTGATGAGAGGGAGGCCGAGGGCTCAGGGGAGGCTAACGGGCTGCCAGAGACTGCCTCGGCTGCCGGAACCGCCGACGGACTCCAAGACCCGTCTGAAACGGGCGAGGTGCAGTCAGCTTCCTCTGTAGCCCATCTCTCCTTAGACTCTGAAGTTCAGCCGGTAGTCTCGCCCGGTCCCCCTGCAGCACCTGTGGCCAACCCCCCGAAATCCTGGGCCAGCCTCTTCCACAACTCCAAGCCTCTGCCTGGAGGTCCTCAGGCTTACGTTGAGGTGAAGAACGCGCCTGCTGTTGTCGCGTTCACTCCGACTGCCTCCGAGTTGCCTGAAAAGGCCAATGAGGTGCGCGAGGGCCCTGTCCCCATGTCTGAAGACCCTGTGGCCCCAAAATTGGCAGGTAAAATGTGACATGACAGTGTTAATAGTTTTGAGTCCAGACAACAAAGAATGTTGTATTGCACAGTTCATCCAAAAGATTAAAAAAAAAACAATTATCATTTTCTCACCCTCATGTTCTTCCAAATCAAGATATATTGAATAATCAAAGAAAATTCTGTCTAGTAGACCTAGTAAAAATAATCCATTAATTTAGGCATTTATTCACAAACTTTGATCGTTGCACATACATGGAGCATATTAAATATGGTAAATAGAAGTTCTCGTCATGCAAGCATTTGAGCTTATTTAAGGTGTTCTGTGTATGTGTGTTGATGAATTTTTGATCTAATTTCTGTTCATATAAAGTGAACATGTCTCTTTAGAAGACTTGGATTAAACTGCTTGATTCATATGCATTACATTTACTTTGGCTTTATCAACTTTTTGACATGTCAGTTTCGGTTGAACCGACTTTGAATGGAGGGATAAAGATCTCTTAGATTTCATCAAAAATCTTTATAGTAGTTGATGACAGTTCAAAATTTTGGGGTGAACTATTCCTTTTGTATTTTTATAAATGTTTTACATGGTTGACATGATCAAGACACCAGCCTATGATCAAATGGAAAAACCTTGGTTTAGGTAGCACTTTCCTTTTTATTAACAAGCTAACATGTTAATTCACTAACTTTTTTTTTTTTTTTTTAAGATTAAAAAAAAAATAGAATTTAAATGTTCGGTGTTGATCTGTTAATTTAATCACATCTTAAATTTCTGAAAAATTCACTCTTTGCACCAAACCATGTGCTATTGTATTTATATCGGTCTTTGAGGAAACCTCAATTTGTTTTTTTTGTTTTTTTTTGTTTTTGCCTACAATGATCCTTTATTGTGACTACATCTGTCAAGGTCTTAAATGACAAAAAAAAAAAAGCATGAAAGTGGTCCTTTCATCTCATGTGCTGTATTCCACATGATTTCGGACATTACTGTTATACAGCCAATGATCTCTTGCTACATAGAAGAAAGCTGCATAAATGTTCTGTAGATTTCCCTTTTGTTTTTCATAAAAGACAATAATAGCATATGGTTTTGGGATGACATGAAGATGAGCAAATAATGGCAGAAAGTTCATTTGTTAAAGCTGTTCCTTTTGATTCTGTGTGATTCCTGTTTCTGTCCACAAGATGGCAGCAGCAACATGATTTGCTGGCAGCACCCATAAGCCCCCTCTGTGGGTCCTAAACACTTTAGACGGATTGTTAGAGCCAGTTTGCTCATCATTCTTTTAAAAACCACATTTCCTCATCCTGTTGCTCAAATTAATCATGGCAGATCTTGAGAAAAGGCCCACCCAGGTGCTGTTTACCCATCATATTTCAAACATTAAAGGTATCATAGGTGATTGTCTTCAGAAACATTTTTTGTTAATCTGGTTTAAAGTCTCTTCACATCCTGATAGCAATCATTAAGTTAAGTGGTCTAAATGTATTTATATATTCTGTGGAAGGTGTAGGACCAAGAAATGTTCGTCCAATCAAAACCCTCGGTCCGAGCGTTTTAATTCTTTTCTACCTGTCTGTCAACGTATGCATTCCTCTGCGCACCCTGTTCGTGCACACACGATACGTCATCAGCGCGATCACGCACGCTGTGCAGACAGAGCAAGAATGGGAGACAAACATCAACAACCTGATCTTCTTCCTGGTATTGTAGTACTTTTACTAACAGTACTATAAAGTTTTCTCACAGGTGAATGACACATGATGTAGCCCAGCGGTTCCCAATTCCAGTCCTCACGCCCCCCGCTCTGCATATGTCTTGCTTAGTTAACACACCTGAATCAGATAACCAGCTCGTTAGAAGAGAGCTACTGCATGAACTGTGTTTCAATTGACATGCTCCCTACACATTGTTCTTTGCTCCCTGAGCAGGGGATATCCGTTGAAGTTTATTTCACTTCGGATTCACTTATTTACACTTACGGATTTGCGCTGTGCAGCGTCTTCACACACAGACGAAACTTACTAGAGAAGTGTGAAGTGTGACATACCTCTGTAAATAAATACTATTTAAATCCACGTCTCACACACTTTAATGCCCTTTGTATTGAACATATACGCTCGCTTTGAACTGGAATCATGTCGGAATATCTGGTGATGTCCACTTCGCAGGGCACTTAATGACTTACGGTTGAATAGAACAAACGTTGGACGTGATAAGATATACATATGAAATGTGCAGAGCGGGGAGGGCACGAGGACTGTAATTGGTAACCGTTGATGTATTCTATTGTAGTAATTTAATGTTGCCTCTGGTATTCTGCTCTTTGAGCGTATGTGCGTTAGGGGGCGTGGCTTTGACGGCAATTGCAGGGAGGGTGGACGCTCATTTTCAGTGCTTATCAGGCTAAAGAAGATTTTCCTAGGACAACTCACCACACCTTTAATGCTCAGAATGAGATTTCATGGGAATCCTAGTCTGTCTCCATCTGATGTACAAAAGCAGGGTGGTTTCTCATCCAGAGCCTGAGTGCTGATTTGCTACAATGGCTACTGCTCATTTAACAACTGTGACCTGATTTCATGACCTTGGAACCAATCACAGGGACTCTCCACTGCATTAAATCCTTCTTTGGGTTTCCCCTGTTGTTCCTCAAATATGAGAAATCTTGCGCAAGAAAATGATCATTTCAAAATCTGACTTATAAAACGACTTCCTGGTGTATTGTGTAGACTTGCCGTATTACGTTTGGACACATTCTATTGATCTCAGCATTGGCTAATGTGGCACTCAAACATTCTAGACTCTTCTCCTGGGTAAATGCATGTTCTGTTGCATAACAGGAAGAGCGTCTGCTTGATTGATGGCATTTATATGACTGTATTTCAGATGTGTTTTTCAAGGCTGCTGATGGAGATGGGATTTATGATGATCTTGTGAATCTGTTTTTTTATTATACATATATACTTGTGCAAAAAAAAGTGATTGTGAAACAAGTGTCTTTCCATCAGCATTCCTTTTGTCATTCGCTAATCTCTTTTGATGTAAGACACTTGGACAGGCACTAAGTGGAGAGGAATCTCAGCTCTTGTCCTGACCATTGGCTGCCCTTGTATGTTAGTTTTAGTTTTCAGAGTAAATCTACAGAGTGACATTATCCATTTTGTTAGGCTTTCAGATTAGATTTCTGCTCTAGCTGCTGTTTTGAGTTAGTAGTGAATGTGATGTGACCTGGTTTAAATCCATCCAGCCACAGTCACACAAAGCTGCAAGCTTTTAAATTAAAGGAACATTTAGATTTAAATGACTGTGACTGACTGTTTACTACTGTAACTTCAAAATCAACATAAGATCATAATTGACCCCATTTACTACCATGTTTTTGGCGTTATGTGCTGTTCATTATTATAAATCAAATCACTTTTTTTTTTTTTTTTTTCTCCCCCTCCCTTCTCCCTGATGTCACTAAGGCCACATAGGCTGTTGGCCAATGTTAGCCAGTAGCCAAATAGTTACACACTTTTAACCATCCAGTCAATTCCCAGTAGTTTCAGTCATTGTCGCAAGTAAAATGGGTTGTTTTTTTGTTGTTGTTTTTTGAGCATCTCCACTTGCTTGTCATACAAAACGTTTAATAGGGCAGCCGTGGCCTAATGGATAGAGAGTCGGACTTGTAACCCAAAGGTTGTGGGTTCGAGGCTCGGGTCCGGCAGGGATTGTAGGTGGGGGGAGTGGAACACCAGTACCTTCCACCTCAATACCACGACTGAGGTGAGACCCTTGAGCAAGGCACCAAACCCCAACTGCCTCTGGCACCGAGCATTACGTTCACTGCTCCGGGTGTATGTTCACTACTGTGTGCATGCAGTTGGATGGGTTAAATGCAGAGAACAAATTCCAAGTATGGGTCCTGATACTTGGCCACACACCACTTCCCTTCCCTCCCTTAATGTCTTTTACCCAGTGGAAGATAAAGGGATTGCTATTTTCAGTTCTGCTGTGCATGTCACTTTAATTCTATTCCAGTATTGATAAATTGAGATTTCCATGTTACCATGGGAGCTGTACTATTATTTCAGTCTCCCTTCCTAGGCATGGTACAAAATTCTCCTCATTTTTGCCACAATTAGCTTCATGTGCATCAATCACATGTTGCAAGGTTAGAGTGATGGACATCCCCCCCCCCCCCCATCCTTCAGATTTTCTAGATTTGTGTCTTTAGACTGTGTATCTAGTTAAATTTTGTTTTTGAATGGAAAAACATCTTATGTAAATGCCCCCAAAGGTGAACTCATACAAGGCTTCCTTAAGACAGGCAACCCACCTATTACTTCATCTTGAAAATATGTAGTTTTATACATCCCTAGTATTTCATCCACGAACATGATTCTTTTTCTTTCCATTTGTCAGAATTAATCGACAATGTGAAGTTGATACACAAACCGGTGTCTTTGCAACCAAGAGGACTGATTAATAAGGGAAACTGGTGCTATATCAATGCTGTATCCTTTTTCTTTGCCTCAGTTCTTCCAGTCTTTCTGATGTTGCTTAAACAGTACTGAATTGATCAAGCTGTCTTGTCCTGTTTATTTAATTTTCCTTGACACTGAGCTTTAGACCCTGCAGGCCCTGATTGCATGTCCCCCCATGTATCATCTGATGAAGTCTATTCCCCTTTTCACTGAGACCCAGAGACCCTGCACATCCACACCCATGATGGATAACTTGTAAGTTTCAAGCTACTTTGCTGCCCTAAATTAAGTAATAATTATTTCTGTTATTACACAATGTGATGTTAACTGGATGTGGAAAAAGTCATAAACTTGATAATTCTGTACTAGCTTAAATGCTTGAACTACATTAGACCAGAATGATTGGCACAAATGATTGGTTTTAAAGTTAAGCCTTTTCTATAATGCAGGATTGTCTCATGCCACTTTTTTTTTTTTTTTTTTTTTTTTTTTTTTCTCCCCACATCCACAATATACATTAGTTTCAAAATTCATTGAACCGGAAATTCTCCACTCAGAATAAAACGTTACAGGTTTTGAGTCTTCTTTTTAACTGGAGTGAAATATGAAGGGAAGCATCTGTTTGTACACTGATACCAGATGTATCTTTCATAATAAATGAAAAGTCTTATGTTTTAGTTTGCCTCCAAGTTTCAGATTAAGATGGAAATATGAAATATGTGAGTTTGACTCTAGCTGAACTATTCTGATTGACTTCAATTAATCAACATAAGTTTGTGCAAAACACAGCAAATGCACGTCAAAAAAAAAAAAAAGGTTAAATTTTCTTGGACCAAATTCAATTTTTAGTGTTGTCTGCCTACTACTTTAATAAATTACTATAAAAAAATATAAAAAGAATTAGCCTGTTTAAAACTAATTAGGCACCAAAGACTTGGTCTCTTTTGTGGCATTTACTACATGCAGTGAAATGAAAGAAGAACTTTTTATTTGTTTTTAATATGTTGACCATAATCTTTTGTCTTGTAGTGTTCGGCTTGTGAATGAGTTCAGCAATATGCCTGTCCCTTCCAAGGCTAAACAGCAAGGTAAAGTCTTTCCAGAGTTGATTGAAAACTTTTTTTTTTCTCCCCTCTCTGTATTTATATATTATTCTTTTTTTCTTTGTAGCTGCTGGAGAGAAGATAATGAAAGATCTTAGAGTGGGTGCTCCTTTTGAACCCACATACATCTATAAACTCCTCACCCTCATCAAATCAAGCCTTTCTGAGAAGGTAAGCATTATGGAGACTGGGCTGTTTTTAATAAAGCCGATTAATAGTGGGGTTTGCGTAGGTCTCGTTCTCGAGGGTGCCCAGTGGTACATGTTTTGATTGTTTCCTTTATCTTAAGAAAAATGCAAATACTACAAATCTAGTTCATGTCATTTTTGGTAGTAATTACCACCAACAATTTACTAGTTGGTCATCTCTCAATGAAATCAAAATGATAAACACTCATGCTTGACACATCCAAGAACAAGACCTTCTTGTTCCATCTCTTTTTTTTTTTTTTTTTTTTTTTTTTTAATCTGTCTGCACATTCACTAACATTGAGGAATGAGGGTCTTCCTGAGTCAGAAAGCTCAAATGAACAAGACCAAAGCTGAAAGATAAAGACCTCAGTTAATTAACTGAAGTCTTTGGATACACAGTCTTCCAGATCTGGAAGAACAAGAGTGTACCTGAGAAATACTACCTTTGCTGACATTATACAGAGGATGTGCAGCATCATGGCACGTCCGAATTGGACACATCCATTCCCGCAATCCTATGTGTGCCATTTGGCAGTTGATTTGAAAGAACAGCAAATTTATTCTTGTTTCAGTTTTACTGAGAAATATGCATTGCAGTCATTGAATTAAAATATGTGGTTCTCATTAGTCTTTATGGTGCCTTGGAAGCCACTATTTTCTCAAAGTAGTACCTTCTTTCAAAAGCTTAGTCATTGTCTGACTGGTAACTGGTTTTGTTTGGAACAAAGTCAAAGAGTGTGGTGGATGAGTAAAGTCTGGCACTGTTAGAATGCATTAATGATCTCTGTTTTTCTTTCAGGGGCGCCAGGAGGATGCGGAGGAGTACCTTGGTTTCATTTTAAATGGACTGCATGAGGAAATGCTGGCACTGAAGAAGCTTATCTCTCCACAGGAAGAGAGTACGTTCCCTTCTGATTTCAGCGTTAATTGTGGAGAAATCAGGCTCTTGACTGGTGTCCTGCTCACTCTAGATTTACTCAATTTTTGACTGCTTCTTTTAAACTAAATTAATTGTCTCTGTCTCTGAGCAGAAGCCCCCACACCAAATGGTCCCGAATCTCAACCTGGAGTGGAGGAAGACCCTGCTGAGAAGGAGGAAGAAGGCAGTGATGATGAGTGGGAACAGGTCGGACCCAGAAACAAAACCTCCATCACCCGGCAGGCAGACTTCATCCGCACTCCCATCACCGACATATTCGGTGGCCACATCAGGTAGGCTTTGAGTGACCATTTCCACATCAGCTATTGTCAAGATGGTACTCTGTGTATCTGTAGTGTAAAATCTCCTATATGCTATTCTACACAACTTCAAAAGTGCTATCTGGTCTTAAAAAAAGGTTTGAGTACCACTGCTCTAGTGTTGTAATCCTCATAACAGTAGCTTTGAGACTCCTGACCTCTTTGACACATTGAACCACAGAGGTAGACAGATATGCAACACTTCTGCAAGAAAAATAAACTTGTGGAAAAGAAAAGCCATTGCACCAGGAATGGGTTTGGCCTTTTCTTTGGCACACACTGCACACTGTGGTATGACACAAGAATTGGGTGATTGTGGTGCCATCTTCAGCCCATCCTGCTGTCCTCCAAGCTGTGTGGCTACAGCCATTACAAACAATTCACTACAGAATAACAAACCCTGTGGCTCACCACCACCGGCCAGCTAATTTAGGTGGCTGAAGAAATGCAGACGCCTGAACGTGTGGGGGCGTAAAGGCTTAAATGAAGCCTTTTCTCTATGCGTTTGGGGCTATGGTTTGGCTATGGAGTCTTTGGTTGACTGATGGAGAATTTAATTGCGTAGCTAAGCCCTTCTTTTGCTTTCCTGTAAGAAACATACAGTTTTTGGCTTTTAGATTCATAGTAACATACTGTCATTTGATGGACTGTGATTGTTTTAAGTCCTCTAGGACTTATCACATTTTTTTTAAAACGCGCGCGCGCACACGTCTGTATGTATGTATGTATGTATGTATGTCTGTATGTATGTATGGCTGTCACGATATTAGATTTTTCATATCACGGTTATTGTTGCCATAAGAATTCACAATATTGATATATCGCGCTATCTATAGAAACCTTGGGGGGGGAAAAAGATATCAGTCAAATTATTTTTTACTTTGAGTTTTTCTTTTTCACCCAAGAAACATAAGGATACTGATAAACGCAGGGCACAAGACTCTGGCTTTCTGTCTTCTTTGGAGCTCCTATGAAATAACAAGAGAGAAAATACTGTCAAGTTCAACAGTATGACGAATAAATATTAATGGTAACACTTTACAATAAGATGTCATTTGTTAATGTTAATGTATTAACTAACAATACAGTTATTACACAATTTATTAATCTTTGTTAATGTTAATAAATAGTCATTCATTGTTCATGTTAGTTCAGTGCATTGTTTACAAACACAACTTGTGATTTTAATAATGCATTAGTAAATGCTGAAATTAACATGAACTAAGATTAATAAATGCTATGGAAGTATTGATTGTTCATTCTTATTTCATGTTAACTGATGTAATTAACTAATGAACCTTATTGTAAAGTGTGGCCATATTAACATCTAAACTGATACTTTAACCTGTTAACTTGTGTACCCGTATTTTAAGCTCTTTAACCTATAATTGCACCGGCACCACTGACGTCATGCAGTAAGAGCGCTGCTAATTCAGTATTAATGTGCGTCTAGAACAGGGGTGCCCAACCCTGTTCCTGGCGATTGACTGTCCTGCAAATTTTAGCTCCAACTCTAATTAAACACACCTGAAGCAACTAATTAATGTCTTCAGAATCACGTAAAAATTAAAGGCAGGTGTGTTTGATTAGAGTTGG
>JAFVLL020022811.1:0-33324 GCA_021397915.2 Tor tambroides | reverse complement strand
ATATATATGTATATGTGTATATATATATATGCGGTCATACCGCGCTATTGAGCCACTCAAAATTACCGCAAGGGAAATTCCTTCACTGCGACAGCCGTAGCGGTGCGCTGAGTGAGCTCTGATTGCTTATCATCTAAGGGGCCGTTCACTTGTTGCGTCTTTTGTGCTATCAAGTTCGTTATTTCAAATGCTCAAGTGACGCGGTGCGACGCGTTCGTTTTTTTCCAGGCTATGGATACCCATTTTTAAATAAATTTAGTAGCAGAACTACTGCAAGCGATTTTTAGTGCTGGAAATCCATTTATCCTTTGCTGAAACTTCCGCGTCTTCATGGAGAGCGCAGGTTATGGTTGCTTAGCAACGGCAGACGCCTCCGGAGCGCAAGCACCTGAACACTTTGGGGGAAAAAAAAAAGGAGAAAGCGGTGCGCCTAGTGTTTTCCACGCGTTTTTAGGCACGACATGTGAACGGCCCCTTAGCACAAGAACGTTGTGGTATTCTGAATTAAAATATAAATAAATTAATGAATAAAATCGCAGCCTTATGCGGTTTAGAAGTCGCATGCGCTCAAATCGCGATTGTTTTGCGTTTGCGATTAATTGCACAGCCCTAGTGTCCTTATATTCAAATTAAGCGCGGTCCACTGCTGCACACGTGCCACAATAATGATACAGGGCCAGCTGTATCGATACTCGTATCGTCAAATCTCTGTGGCCATACATCATTGTATCGATGTATCGAACACAGCGCTGGTTGAGACCTATATTTTGATCAGTTCTGTTTTGCTGTTCAGCTGCTTTTATGTGAACGTACGCTTAGAAACATGTGATTGGCCTAATCTTGCTTAAGATACACTAAGCAAGTAGTCATTAACTTTTTTTTTTTTAATAATGTTTTTGCACATTCCTAGTTTTCCCATTCTTCTGCTTCAAATGTGGCATCATTTGAGTTAAAATGGTCTAATGTCTCACTAGAATGTGATTGAACAATAAAAATCTTTGTTTATTCGGAGCATTAAATTCGGGAACCTTTAAAATTACTGTCAAGGTATAATGTCATGTGTTTTCTCATCTGACCAGTATCCCACATCAGGAGAGAACACTTGCTATTGCGAAAAGCTAGCATGACTAATATTTGATTGAAGCTGTGGGATTTGGAGGTCAGCATGGGAAAATATATTGATGTGATAAAAGATCCACATATTCTACTGCTTTTCACTTCCTATTGTGCATGCATTGTACATATAACACAGTTAATGAATTGGTGAATATTTGATGCATCTTTTGATATCAATTAAACTTTTCTGACTTGTTCTGTTGTAAACCACACTTTCAATTCATCTGGAGTACTTGTTTAGTCTAAGGAGTTAAAAGTCAGATCACAGGTTGTGGCAGGTCAGCACACTAAAACTCTATCAATGTAAAAACCTTCACAATATATTCAGTAATGTTTAAATGTCTCTGCTCAAACAATGTTACACATCGGCCAAAGTGAGTGCTTGAAGGGTCTCTCTCTGCCATTGCTTTGCTCTGTAAAGTGGGACACGAGGGAGCCATATTGCCATGCTGCATGACTCATCAGTTTCCAACTTGCTCTTTACTTTCACCCAACCTGATGTTGCAGTCATGCGGTAATGATGGCTGCCATGTCCTCACATACCCTCATACACAGTGCTTTAATTGTGTTTTAATAAATAAGTGGGCTGAATTTAATAATGGACTCATTGTGGTGCTGACAAGAAAAAGACCACCTCAGTATTATAGTGTGCCATAATTTTAGTAAATGGTTGTGTTTGCAATTAACATGAAGTTAAAATACCTAACAATAATTAAGTGACACCTAACATTATGTGCTTCTGTTTGTTTTTTTTATGCGTTTTTTTTTTCACAGTACATCTTTGGGGAGTTCAGCCCAGACGAGTTCAATCAGTTCTTTGTGACTCCCCGCTGTTACGTTGAGGTAAAGTAATCGCATACGTGAATTCATCCTAAACACACATTAAATGTTAAAGGCTGTCCATTAAAAGGCTGTCCAAAGCATTCTTTTAAGCTTTTTATAAGTAATTACATTTACTGTATTGTCATTTATAATTTCCTTTATTCTCAAAATAATTCTGTTACCATGAAGATATTGTGATTTTTTTTAGGAAGAGCTTGTTTTTGTAAGTTTCAAATATGTAAAATAACAATGTATTTTGTAATTTCCACTTTTCCCATTTTCATGTGCAACAGCACAAAATTAAAGTTCACTTTCAAAATATAGTATTTGCCATTTTCTACCCTAGTTTCAGTATTTAATTTAATTCCAAATTAAATGTAAATTTAAATGTGCAAGTGTTGGATCGTCTGAAACTGAATTTTCTCTAACACTATGCTTTCAGTGTATCAGTTAAAAATGTAACAGAGCTAGTGTAGTAAATGGTGCATGTAAGTTTACTTTAAATCTTGCTCCAATTTGTTACACAAGGTATGGTAAGTTTGACTTCAAATACAAATACATTTCCATTATGCATGTTACATTGTCGATGTTATGCCACCGTACTCTCCATCCACCTTTTCCCTCCTTTTGTACAAAAAAAACCCCACAAGTCATTGTTATTTAGCACACTACATCCTCCGTCTAATTTGGTTGCAAATTATACTCCAGCCTTCCACTCCCAAGTATGTTATAAAAAAAATTGTGCCTGTTTAGTTCAGATAACATGCATTTAAATTTGTAGGTTGTAAAGGTTTATTTGTATGTACACATTTTATTGACTTGATGTGATTGAGTGATCTCATGTAAATTTCTTATCAGCTTCCCCCCTTCAATGATAAAGTCTCCTGCGTCAGCCATTCCTCAGGTAAGATCAAAGCCTCACTTTGAATGTTGCTACAAGTACTGATTCAGAAATAAAGATATGAGTTATAGATTACAAGATCCTTAACCACAATTACTGTCACAATGGTTTTCGTGTATTATGCATTAACCATAGCTTACAACATCACACATGGAAAACATATTTTATAATATTCATCTGTCCTGTTCACATCCTAATCCTTAATTGGTAGAATGGTCTACATTCATCACTGAGTTGAATATAAACCTCCTTGGGCTACATGCCCATCTCTGTAGTTCTAATAATCTTTCCCAGGACAGTATCATATTGCCCTCTCAGGTAGTTGTGACCTTCACCCTCATCTGTATCAATTATTTAGGAGGTTACTGCACTCCTGCTGTGCCTTACATAACGGAATCATTGAGACGGCAGGTTTGCGGTGAGTTTTCGGTCCACTACACAGTGCCTTACTCCTCTGTTTTTGTTGCAGAACTCAACACTCAGGTCTTAAACACTGACAGCTTTCTAAACCTTTCCCTTTATCAACCTTAAACCCTTACTACTTATTCTTGCCTGTCCGTTTAATCTTTGGAGCTTTGCATGCCTAGGCGCCAGGCCTCTATCTGGCACATATACGCATCTACCTGCAGTGCTTGGAGTTGACGGAGGCTTATGCCATTTTTATTTTTATTACTTTTCTGGAAACTCTCTTCCAAAAGCCATCACATTTCGAGAGTGGACTAAGAATATGACTTCATGGACCGTCTTTCAGGACCTCTAACTCCACCTGAAAATGTGGCAGTCTTGACAGTCCACAACCTGCTTATGAGTCCGTCCTTCATGCTTTCCTAAAATAAAACCTCTAAAATGAATACTAACAGAGGATGTGGTCTTATCTATTCATTTATCCATTGCTTGGGATCTTGTTCCCATGATGACTTCTGGTTGCTTTGATTTCGCTGATTACTGGCTACTTTTAAGACTCAAAGTCTTACAGTAATTGTGACTAACGCTGTTTCATTCACTTCAAACTATCCTTCACTGCTTAGTCTGCACAGTTCAGTACCACACCCACTTTATATGTGTCCAATCAGATTTGTTGTATTTAATTATTAGCTACATGATTTGTTGTGAATACAGCTTTGTTTGTATTTTTAGCCTTTGGTAGAGCTTATTGAATAATCAAGTTTTTAGTTACACATCTTAACTTGAAGTATCTAATTTCAAATCGAGAACTTCACTGTATAAATGCCAGTTATGCTGAGCCTTTTTACATGTATGTCAGTCTAACTGAGATGTTTTGATCTGCAGGAGAGGACTACCAGCATATCGAGTTTGGCGTGGATGAGGTAATGAATGCGGAGCCTGTGGCAGTGAAAGACTCACTGTACAAAGTCTCCAGCACTCTTAATCCTCAGGCCCCTGAGTTCATCTTAGGCTGCCAACCATCTCAGAAGGCCCTTTCCACAGCCACGCCGGTCGCTGATATCCCAGATGGCGCAGACTTCAACTCCCTATGCTGCGGTAATTCCGAGACCTCAGTCCTGGGCGGTCACCAGGCCTGCTCGGACAATGATGGGGTTTCGGGCGGCTTAGGACAACGTAAGAAAAAGAAAAAACGGCCGCCGGGATACTACAATTACCTGGAGGGTTCCAACAGCAACAGCACCGGTGTGGCCACAGATGGAGTCGGGGCCTCAGGCCTGGTTAACGGACATACTCCAAATGCTCCACTCATGTGTTCAGAGGACATGGTAGGGGACGTGTTATCTGGGGCTGAGCTCATCCCCCCAAATTCTGTAACATCCAGTACATCCACACCCCAAACCGCCCCGCTTTCCCATCAGAGGACTTGTGAAAGCCCTGACAATTCGACATTGGACTTGACGAGTGGAGCTGCCTCTTTGCCCGACAGAAACGGTGCAGCTTCTTTGTCTACTTCATCTTCGTCCTCTCAGAGCAGCGGGGTGGCACAGAGTGCCAGGACTGCAGAGCAACATGCAGAACCCCCAGCTCTAGAGAGTCCAGTACTTCTGGGTAACGGAGGGAACAGCTCCTCTCCACCATCTCCTCTTCCCCCTGCTGCTGCTGTGGCCACCCCCACAACCACAATTCCTGCTACTACTGATGAGAGGGAGGCCGAGGGCTCGGGGGAGGCTAACGGGCTGCCAGAGACTGCCTCGGCTGCCGGAGCTGCCGACGGACTCCACGACCCGTCTGAAACGGGCGAGGTGCAGTCAGCTTCCTCTGTTACCCCTCTCTCCTTAGACTCTGAAGTTCAGCCGGTAGTCTCGCCCGGTCCCCCTGCAACACCTGTAGCCAACCCCCCGAAGTCCTGGGCCAGCCTCTTCCACAACTCCAAGCCTCTGCCTGGAGGTCCTCAGGCTTACGTTGAGGTGAAGAGCGTGCCTGCTGTCGTCGCGTTCACTCCGGCTGCCTCTGAGTTGCCTGAAAAGGCCAGTGAGGTGCGCGAGAGCCCTGTCCCCATGTCTGAAGACCCTATGGCCCCGAAATTGGCAGGTAAAATGTGACATGACAGTGTTAGAGGTTTTGAGTCCAGACCGCAAAGAATGTTGTACTGCACATAACATCTGTTTACCAACTGGTTAAGCAAATGCTTGCTTGCTCACTCGTTTGCATATAGGGATAGTTCATCCAGAAATAAAAATTGTCATTTACTCACCCTCATGTTCTTCCAAATCTATCAGACTTTCGTTAGTCTTAAAAACAGAAATGAAGATATTTACAAATTTAAGAAAATTCTGTCTAGTTAACTCAGTAAAAATAATCCATGTGATGAACAGATTTAATGTAGGCATTTATTCACAAACTTTGATGATTACACATACATGGGGCATATAAAATATGATAAACAAGTTCTCATGCAAGCACATTTGAGTTTATAGTTCTATGTGCTGATCAATTTTTATTGATCTAAATTCTGTTCATATGAAGTGATCATGTCTCTTTAGAACACTTGGATTAAACCGCTTGATTCATATGGATTACATTGAGGGTGAGTAATTAGGACAATTTAAGTTTATGGGGTGAACTATCGCTTTGGGTTTTTTGTCATTGTTTTACATGGTTCACATGATCAATGCCCCAGCCTATATTCAAATGATAAATCTTGGTTTAGGTAGAAATTTATTAACAATCTAAAATGTCAGTGAACTAACTTGTTAGCTTATTTAGAATTTAAATGTTCAGTGTTGATCTGTTTAAATGGAATCACATCTTCAATTTCTGAAAAGCTTACTCTTTTTGCACCAAACCATGTGCCATTCTGTTAGAAGAATCTTCACACAGCTCTTTTGCCTACAATGACTGTTTATTGTGACTACATCTGTCAAGCTAAAGACAAAAAAAAAAAAAAACATGAAAGTTGTCCATTCATCTAATGTGCTGTATTCCACATGAATTCGGACATCACTATTTTCATATACTGTTTTTCACCTACTATGTGTGACCCTGGACCACAAAACCAGTCTTAAGTCGCTGGGGTATATTTGTAGCAATAGCCAAAAATACATTGTATGGGCCAAAATTATCCATTTTTCTTTTATGCCAAAAATCATTTGGATATTAAGTAAAGATCGTGTTCCATGAAGAGATTTTGTAAATTTCTTACTGTAAATATATCAAAACTTAATTTTTGGTTTGTAATATGCATTGCTAAGAACTTCATTTGGACAACTTTAAAGGCAATTTTCTCAGTATTTTGATTTTTTTTTTTTTTTGCACCCTCAGATTCCAGATTTTCAAATAGTTCTATCTCGGCCAAATATTGTCCAATCCTAACAAACCATACATCAATGGAAAACTTATTTATTCAGCTTTCAGATGATGTATAAATGTCAATTTAGAAAAATTTACACTTATGACTGGTTTTGTGGTCCAGGATCACATATAGTAGGGAAGTATGTACTTTTGGATGCAGCCAGTGATCTCTTGCTATATAGAAGAAAGCTGAGTGTTCCTTAGATTTTCCTTTTGTATTTCAGAAAAGGAAATAACAGCATGTGGGTTTGGAATGATATGAAGATGAGTAAATAATAGCAGAAAGTTAATTTGTTGAAACTATTCCATTTGATTCTCTGTGATTCATGTTTCTGTCCACAAGATGGCAGCAGCATGTTTTGCTGATTTGCTGGCAGCACCCATAAGCCCCCTCTGTGGTTCCTAAACACTTCAGATGGGTTATTAGGGCCTATTTGCTCATAATTCTTTTAAAAACCACATTTCCTCATCCTGTTGCTCAAACTAATCATGACAGATCTTGAGAAAAGGCCCACCCAGGTGCTGTGTTTACCCATCATATTTCCAACATTAATGCTCAGAAAGAGAATTTATGGGAATCCCAGTCTGTCTCCATCTGATGTACAAAAGCAGGGTGGTTTCTCATCTAGAGCCTGAGTGCTGATTTGCTACAATGGCTACTGCTCATTTAACAACTGTGACCTGATTTCATGACCTTGGAACCAATCACAGGGACTTTCCACTGCATTAAATCCTCCTTTGGATTTCCTCTGGTGTTCCTCAAATAGGAGAATTCTTGCGCAAGAAAATAGTGATAATTTCAAAATCTCTGACTTATAAACGACTGCCTGGTGTATTGTGTTTGGACACATTCTATTGATCTCAGCACTGGCTTATGTGGCACTCAAACATTCTAGACTCTTCTCCTGGGTAAATGCATGTTCTGTTGCATAACAGGAAGAGCGTCTGCTTGATTGATGGCATTTATGTGACTCTTTCAGATTTGTTTTTCCTCAAGGCTGCTAATGGAGATGGGATTTATGATCTTGTGAATCTGTTTTTATTATACATATATTCTTGTGCAAAAAAAGGTGATTGTGAAACAAGTGTCTTTCCATCAGCATTCCTTTTGTCATTCGCTAATCTCTTTTGATGTAAGACGCTTGGACAGGCACTAGGTGGAGAGGAATCTCAGCTCTTGTCCTGACCATTGGCTGCCCTCGTATGTTAGTTTTAGTTTTCAGAGTAAATCTACAGAGTGCCATTATGCATTTTTTTTTTTTTTTTGTTTTTAAGGCTCTCCAATTGGATTTCTGCTCTAGCTGCTGTTTTGAGTTAGTCGTGAATGTGATTTGACCTGGTTTAAATCTATCCAGCCACAGTCACACAAAGCTGCAAACTAAAATTAAAGGAACGTTTAGATTGACATGACCATTGCTGACCGTTTACTACTGTAACTTCAAAATCAACATGTGATCACAATTGACCCCATTTACTTTTGCATATTTTTCATGTTATGTGCAGTTCATCATTATTATAAATCAAATCACTTTCTTTTTTCTGATGTCACTTAGGCCACACAGGCTGTTGGCCGTTGTTAACCAGTAGCCAAATAGCTACTTTTTTTAACAATCCAGTCAATTCCCTGTATTTTTTATTATTTTTCAGAAATATTGTTTCGGTCATTGTCACAAGTAAAATGGGTTGTTGTTTAAGCATCCAAACCAGCTAGTCATAGAAACAGTAACGTGTTTTAACCAGTGGAAGATAAAGGGATTGCTATTTTCAGTTCTGCTATGCATGTCACTTTAATTCTATTCCAAAATTGATCAATTCAAATTTCCACGTTACCATGGGAGCTGTACTATTATTTCAGTCTCCCTTCCTAGGCGTGGTACAAAATTCTCCTCATATCTGCCGCAATTCATTTCATGTGCATCAGTCACATGTTGCAAGGTTAGAGTGATGGACATCACGTCTTTTTTCTTACTGTTAAGATTGACAAGTGTGTCTAGATTTGTGTCTTTAGACTGTGTATCTGGTTAAATGTTGCTTTTGAATGGAAAACATCTCATGTAAATGCCCCCCAAAGAAACACTTACTCATACAAAGCTTCATCTTGAAAATACGTAGTTTTGTACATCCCTAGTATTTCATCCATGAACATGATTAGTTTTTCTTTCCATTTGACAGAATTAATTGAGAATGTGAAGTTAATACACAAACCGGTGTCTTTGCAACCAAGAGGACTGATTAACAAGGGAAACTGGTGCTATATCAATGCTGTATCCTTTTTCTTTGCCTCAGTTCTTCCAAAACATCTTACTGATGTTGCTTAAACAATACTGAATTGATCAAGCTTTCTTGTGCTGTTTATATATTTTTCCTTGACACTGAGCTTTAGACCCTGCAGGCCCTGATTGCATGTCCCCCCATGTATCATCTGATGAAGTCTATTCCCCTTTTCACTGAGACTCAGAGACCCTGCACATCCACACCCATGATGGATAACTTGTAAGTTTTAGGCTACTTTGCTGCCATAATTAAGTCATAATTATTTCTGTTATTACACAATGTATTGTGGACTGGAGGTGGAATAAGTCAGAACTTGATATTTGAACTTGTTTACTAGCGTAAAATGCTTGAACTACATTAGACCAAAGTTAGAAATAGGCACAAGTGATCGGTTTTGAAGTTAGGTCTTTTCTATAATGCGGGATTGTCATATGCCACCACAACTTCATTGAACTGGAAATTTTCCATTCAGAATAAAACATTACAATTTTGAGTGTTGTTTTTAACTGGAGTGAAATATGAATTAAAGCATCTGTTTATACACTGATACCAGATGTATCATTCATAATAAATGAACATTCTTATCTTTTATTTTGCCTCCAAGTTTCAGATTAAGATGGAAACAGCAAATGCACGTCAAAAAAAGTACAATTTTCTTGGACGAAGTGCACTTTTTAGTGCTTTCTGCCTACTATAATAAATTACTATTAAAAAAAAAAAACAGTGTTGTACTGCTTTTAGGCAATTAGGCACCAAAGACTTCCATTTTTACTGCATGCAATGAAATTAGAGAATAACATTTTATTTGTTTCTAATATGTTGACCATAATCCTTTGTCTTGTAGTGTTCGGCTTGTGAATGAGTTCAGCAATATGCCTGTCCCTTCCAAGGCTAAACAGCAAGGTAAAGTCTTTCCAGAGTCGATTGATTAAATCTTTTTACTCCCCGCTCTGTATTTATAGATTATTTCATTTTTTTTTTTTTTTTCTTTTGTAGCTGCTGGAGAGAAGATGATGAAAGATCTTAGAGTGGGTGTTCCTTTTGAACCCACATACATATATAAACTCCTCACCCTCATCAAATCAAGCCTTTCTGAGAAGGTAAACATTATGAAGACTGGGCTGTTTTTAATAAAGCCCGTTAATAGTGGGGTTTGCTTAAGTCTCATTCTTCGAGGGTGCCCAGTGGTACACATTGTGAATGTCTCCTTTATCTTAAGAAAAGTACAACTACTGCAAATCTAGTTCATCATTTTTGGTAGTAATTGCCACCAACAATTTACTAGTTGGTCATCTCTCAACAAAGTCAAAATGATAGACACTCATGCTTGACACATCCAAGGACAAGACCTTCCTGTTCCATTTCTTTATGTATCTGTCTGCACATTCACTAACATTGAGGAATGAGTGTCTTCCTGAGTCAGAAAGCTCTAATGAACAAGATCAAAGCTGAAAGATAAAGACCTCAGTTAATGAGCTGAATCTTTGGATACACGGTCTTCAGGATCTGGAAGAACAAGAGCGTCCCTGAGAAATGCTACCTTTGCGGACTGTATAGAGAGGACGGATGGCATCAGGGCACGGCCGAATTGGACACTTGTTTGGAGATGATTTCCCACAATCCTACATGTGCCATTTGGCAGTTGATTTGAAAGAACAGCAAATTTATTCTTGTTCCATATGCGTTGCAGTTATTGAATTAAATTATAATGTGGTTCTCATTAGGCTTTATGGTGCCTTGGAAGCCACTGCTTTCTGAAAGTAGTACCTTCTTTCAAAAGCTTAGTCATTGTCTGACTGGTAACTGGTTTTGTTTGGAACAAAGTCAAAGAGTGTGGTGTGAGGTGTGGTGGATGAGTAAAGTCTGGCTCTGTTAGCATGCGTTAATGATCTCTGTTTTTCTCTCAGGGTCGCCAGGAGGATGCGGAGGAGTATCTTGGTTTCATTTTAAATGGACTGCATGAGGAAATGCTGGCACTGAAGAAGCTTATCTCTCCACAGGAAGAGAGTACGTTCCCTTCTTATTTCAGTATTAATTGCAAGGGAAATCAGGCTCTTGACTGGTGTGCTGTCCACTCTAGGTAATACTCTATTTCAGACTGCTTCGTAATAACTAAATTGTCTCTTTCTGCCTCCGAGCAGAAGCTCCCACACCAAATGGTCCCGAATCTCAGCCTGGAGTGGAGGAAGACCCTGCGGAGAAGGAGGAAGAAGGCAGTGATGATGAGTGGGAACAGGTCGGGCCCAGAAACAAAACCTCCATCACCCGGCAGGCAGATTTCATCCGCACTCCCATCACAGACATATTCGGTGGCCACATCAGGTAGGCCTTGAGTGCACATTTCCACGTCAGCTATTGTCAAGCTGGTACTCTGTGTAACTGTAGTATAGAAGCTCATATATGCTGTTCTACACAACTTCAAAAAAAAAAAGGTCTCAAAAAAGGCTTGAGAACCACTGCTGTAGAGTTGTAATCCTCATAACAGTGGCTTTATGAGACACCTGACCTCTTTGACACATTAAACCACAGAGGTAGACAGATATGCAGCACTTCTGCAAGAAAAATAAACTTGTGGAAAAGAAAAGCCATTGGAACCAGGAATGGGTTTGGCCTTTTCATTGGCACCCACTGCACACTGTGGTATGACACAAGAGCTGGGTGAGTGTGGTGCCACCTTCAGCCCATCCTGCTGTCCTGATGCTCCTCCAAGCTGTGTGGCTATAGCCATTGCAAACAAATCACTGCAGAATAACAAACCCTGTGGCTCACCACCACCGCCCAGCTAATTTAGGTGGCTGCAGAAGTGCAGACGCCTGAACGTGTGGGGGCGTCAAGGCTTAAATGAAGCCTTTTCTCTATGCGTTTGGGGCTATGGTTTGGCTATGGTGTCTTTGGTTGACTGATAGAGAATTTAATTGCGTAGCTAAGCCTTTCTTTTGCTTTCCTGTAAGAAACCTACAGTTTTTGGCTTTCAGATTCATAATAGCATACTATAATTTGATGGACTGTGATGGTTTTAAGTCCTCTAGGGCTTATTACTTTTTGTTTAAAAAACATTTAATTTCAGTTGTTTCTCACCAGTGGTAGCTGTCATGGTGCTTCATTATAAACGAACTTAGTTGCATACTTTCTTCATTTTACTAGACAATATGATTAATTTATAGGGATGCACGATAATGTATTTTTGCTGATATCCAATATGCAGACATTTTTCAAATAATTTTAGCCGATGCCCATATCGATTATATTTCCTTTTGTTTGGAAACACCACCAAGTGTCTCCTGTGCAGAGATTATAAACAAATTATTTTTAATTTTGGTTAGTTTTTAACAAAAACTTAGAATTAAATAAAAGTTACGTTTGTTTTCCTTTTATGATGAGCACATTGAAAGCTTTGAAAATAACTACACTAGTCAACATTTGAAGTGGATCAAAACCTTTCATCAAAGTTGTCCTAAAACCAAAACAATACCCGTTCTTGTCTTAGGACAACTTTGAACTTTTTTGATCCACTTCAAATGTTGACTATTATATTTTAACTAAGTAACTAACTTTGTTTTTTTTTTCTCAGAAAGATGCAGTGGTTGCATTGATATTTTAATTGCAGATTTAACATTTTGTAGATGGTCAAGAGCTGTAAAAGCAAAAGAGTTGTAAAAATTCTAAATCTTTTAGAGCTCCTTGTATTTGTTTTTAATCCATTTGAAAAAATGAATGAATGTATAAATCTGTATATATACAATTTTATTTGCAAGTCTCATGTTTGATTTAAAAAAAAAAAAAAAAAAAAATTAATGTAAGCTATAGCTTCTGACCTATTAATCAAAACATACTCGTGATTTTATTACATCAATTACTGCTTTATTTAATTAGAAAAACAATCTTAATATAATTTGTGTATTTTACTTTCATTTTGTTAGGGAGCGCTGTTTGCCTACTTGTAAGTAAATAAAACGCCTTACTGAACAGGCATTAGGACCCGGGGGAGGCTGCCGCTGCTGCACATGCTAGTTGCTGTTTATTCCATCGCACATCGGAGACGTTGTTCTGTATGTGCATTCTCAAATTAAATGCGGCGATCCAAAACAGTGAATCTAATCGCATTTAGACAAAAGTTTGCTTCAAGATTGACCACACTATTGATGTGATTTTTATAGCTAGCACACCCTTAGCACATGTGAGTTATTCGTCTTATCAACAAGGCATATCGGCATATTTTTTTCATATATGGCCAACGATAGTGTTTATTTTGGGCCATTATCGGCCAATTATGATAATATTGTGCATCCCTATTAATTACTTTAATATTGTTTATTTTGACCTTTTTTCTTTTTCTTTTAACGGAGTTGTAGTTTAATTAAATCTAAAATTGGTCCACTTTTCTAAATTTTTTTATTTTTTTTTGATAGGTCTGTGGTATACCAGCAGAGCTCAAAAGAGTCAGCCACCTTGCAGCCCTTCTTCACGCTACAGCTGGACATCCAATCAGAGAAGATCCGCACAGTTCAAGAGGCCCTGGAGATACTGGTGGCGCGGGAGTCTGTTCAGGGCTACACCACTAAGAGCAAGCAGGAGGTGTGAATCATTAACAGTAAACATCATCAACCCACAGATGTGTCTAGATGTGTCTACGTTAGTTTTTCTGTGGGTTGTTGATGTGGCTCCCTTTACTGCTGCATTGATGTTTCCCCTTGAAACCTAAGATGGATTTTAATACCATTACTGTAGCCGACCACTTGTGTTAGAATTGTATTTTATAAATATATTAAACAATGTGAAACTTGTTCCTCATTTGGGATGTGCAGTTGCTCAAAAATTTACTCATGGTGCCAGAGCTCAGGGCTGGTACTAAGGAATAAGAAATCAACCTACAAATGGCTAATTATCAACTCTTCATATTTAGAAGGGATAGGAGAAAGTATTAATGTTGGTGCTGATTAAGTTGAAACCTGTGGCTGATTTCCTACCCTCTTTTTCTGCTTTAGATTGAGATCAGCCGGAGAGTGACTCTTGAAGAGCTTCCTCCAGTGCTGGTGCTTCACCTCAAGAGATTTGTTTTTGAGAAGACCGGTGGATGTCAAAAACTGATCAAGAATATTGATTACCCTGTTGATCTGGAGATCAGTAAAGGTGCTTATTTCATTCATTCTTATAAAACTATTTTACTGCTGTTACATTTTAGCAGGTTACACCATCTGCTAAATTAGATGGCATGATTTCAGTTGCGCTTGTTCTTTACTAGGTGATAACAGGAGAAAAAATTCCTGTTTTCCGCCAACTGCATCCCACTGGCACTGCCTGTCATTTTATTTTTATAGTAACCTTTAACTACTAAATAATTTGGAATAATGCTAAAGTAAAACCTTTATAAAGCATGTTATAAGCTGACCGTGCCATGCACATCTGAGATGTTTGTATTACTTTGTAGTCTCTATTAGGGATGGGCGATATGGGCTTAAAAATATATCACAATATTTCTGGTATTTATTGCGATAACGATATCAATGACGATAATTCAGGGAATCCTGTTTCCGTAGAGAAAAGTATTATCTTTCCTATTTTTACCCAAAATAGGGTGTTGTGAGCATTACTGAGTACACATGTAATTACGGCTTAATTCATACTGGAAGCCGGAGGACGCCCTTGTGCAGAAACTCCACATATCCATCGTAGAAGTAATTGCACTGACCACGCTCCAGGAAATCCCTAGTATGGACAAAGGTATCCAGTTATTGCTGAATAAAATGCACAACGGAGAAATTTTAGCTGAGGAAACTTGGAGACAATAAACATATGATTGCACAAAATATATGGTTTATCTGTGTTCCTCAAGCAATCTTGGGTAAGGAAAGTATATTTATAATGTAATGCTAATCGACATAGTCTTTATCACTGTATATAACACTATCATTCTGTAATATGAAACCACGTCTGGTCACAAAAAGAAGTTATTTCAAACACTCGACTATGTTACGTTAATTTGGAGAAAAAGCATATCAATAAATGATATCTTTGTTGAACAACAGGTTTGTAAACAGGCTCATACATATGCA
Source organism: Tor tambroides (assembly GCA_021397915.2). Lineage (NCBI taxonomy): Eukaryota > Metazoa > Chordata > Actinopteri > Cypriniformes > Cyprinidae > Tor > Tor tambroides. Next base: position 18,399 of record JAFVLL020022811.1, on the reverse strand, counting down.
AATCTGTATTGCACACTACATTTATTCAGACAGATTTTTTTTGTGCGCTGTACAGCCCTGACCAGTTCCAGATTGTACAAGAAGCTCCTCATTTAGCGATAAACTCCTCCTCAATTTCACGTCCGCCTTCCGCGATGTTGCCCTGCACTGTCGCAGACAGAACTGTGTCAAGAACTAGACTTAATCGTTATTATCGTGGGAAGACTAATTCTTATCGTGGGGATAAGAATTTACCGGTATATCGCAAACGATAAGATATCGCCCATCCCTAGTCTCTGTCTTCCACACTTTCCTCATTCTCATTTCCTCTCACTCTCTATTCTTTACTCAATTTCACTTGAGAAACCTCTCTATTTTAATGGATTGGTCCAAGATGATAAGCCATTACTTAAAATCTGGTGAGTGTGATTGTTTATGTGCAAAACTCTACATGTGCTCTCAATTCTGCTCCCCACGAAGAGACCAGGTCCCCCCACTAAATATGAACCTGACCAAAATGAACAAGAGCACTAATGAGGGTGCAGCATGAAGACTTCTCTATTGTGATTAACTTCCTGCTGATGACTCTAGGCTAGATTTCAGTCACTCCGATTGCGAACCATAAATACCAGCCTGCATGTTAGTTCATCTGGACTCTATTCAGAACAACTTCTCTGGATTCAATTTATTAAGTGTTTCCTCTCTCTTTTTGTGTGATGCTGTTTCTCAGAACTATCAAATGGATTAGTTGTTTAAGTTGGCCAGCTGTAAAACTGCTGCTGTATATTAAAATGATTCATCATGATTTCCAGATCTCTTGTCACCGGGGGTGCGGGGCAAAACTCTGAAAGGCCAAAGAACCTACAGGCTCTTTGCAGGTATGTTTGTTTTGTTTTATTCCATTGTTATACTGCAACTAAACATTTAAATCTACTCTTTGTGGTGCAGTTGTGCATTGAGCACTAAATTCTAAACATTCTCTGACCGAACAACTAAAAATCAGTAACAGCTGTGTTTTGGTCCATTCTGTCCAGCACTGAGAGACGTGACTGGTACCATGTGACAACAGCATCTCTGGTGCTTCAGTGAGCTGGAAGTGAAAGTGTCATGAAACCCCCCCCGTTTCAGCACTGGTCTTCCACACCTTAGATCTGAAAAAAAACCCTCCAGAAATCGGTGTGTAAAACTGTGGAAAAGTGGGACTGTAGAGGGTGGGAAGCGGTACTTTGATGTCATACAACTATTGATCTGTGCAGTGCACACTGCCAAAACCTGGTTATTTTTGGCAATTTAGAAATCCTGGGCAGAACATGTCCCCGGAAAGTGGCATGTCTGGTCACCTTAGTTTACAGAGGTGAACTGACAGCATGGAAGCTCTTTCATGAGATTTGAATTCTCCGCTGTAATACAACCTCATGCATAATACAGCGCAGTGATTAGATCATAAGACTTAATTCTTATGAATAATACTGGGAAAAGCTCAGAAAAGTGATTACGTACACGCGTACTCTCCAGCCACGGCAGCCAATCACCACTCCAAATTAACGCATGTCACTGCATGATTTATAATGGTACTTTACGATTGTTACTTGTCAGACTGTAGGAACATGATGATCATGTCACACTGTGGGATCTCAGTTGTCGTTTAAAGGGATAGTTCACCCAAAAATGAAAATTCTGTCATTCTGACCTGCATTACACGCAGGGCTGAAATGTTAGCTATCATGAAAAGTCTATGAAGGGAGCCAGTACTTGTGTATTTAAGAAGATTTTGTTTGTCATAGCAAAGGCAACATATAGGAATTCCGTGAGCGGGGGACGGGAGCTCCGGAGTTTATGTGGTTAGAAAAAATCTCTAGCATTAAAAACGAAGACAGTTTGATGTTCATTGTTGGAGTTGCACTGCAGGACAGTGTGCCAAATCTTTTGACACTGCCAGAATTTCGTCTGAGGTAAAATTTGATCGCAGCGGTCATTAATTGGCTGCCGGTGAACATGTCAAACTAACAATCAAAGACTACAGATTTTAGTCTTGGAGGAATCATTTAGTATTTGAGACATATGTCTTAGATGGCCAAATCTTGGCTAAAATCGTAGTGTGTGCCCGGCTTAAACTTTACTCAATGTTTTCAGATCTTTGATGGCTAAGAATTGAAAAAGTTCTGCTGAGTCACAGGCATAACTACATTTAAAGAAATAGGGGAAAGACATCAAGGCTTGTTTGCTATGAGCTTCTGTACACACTGATGTTACCTAAGAATGGCCCTCGGCTATACAGCGTGGCGTAAAATCCCCTGCCCGATGATTTATCATTTGGACCTTTTCCACAGTTAGATACTAATCCTGTTTATATGAGCTTACCTGACAGGCCTGTGCACAAATACTTTTATTATGGCTTCCAGCAAGCTGTCATCAAGACGTACTCCTCCATCCTTCCAGCACCTTCCTATTGCTGACTAGTTAGGCCTTGTCTTTCTCTTCTCTGCCCTCACACATGACTCGCTGACCTGTTTAAACACACATGGCCTTCCCTTACAGGAGATGTTCTCCTTTTTCCCTCACCTCCAGAAGTGAATTGTAGTTTATTTTCCTTTCTGAGGGGAAAAGTAGCCTGTCCAGCAACCCCTAGTAACAGTTGCCATACCAATAAATTTCCCCGAAGTCTATTTTCTGACTGTTTTCACATGTTTGAACATCTGGTAAGGGTGGAAAATAAAAAGAGACATTGTCTGTAAACTTTTCATTTAATCGTCTGTGATATAGCACACAATATTTCACCTTTCCTTACCATAAATGTTATTGGCAGCCAAGCATTTACTGCAATAAGTATTGAATGTGTCCCATCAAGTCTGCCAATTCTGCCAATTTTCCTGTGCGATTGATGTTAGACAGCCTGTGCGAATTATGTCAGGCTTGTTGTAGTTTACACTGTCGGAGAAGAGGTTTAAGTTGTATAATTGTAGTTATTACACTCACTATATATTACCATTATTTTTTCTATAATAACTATGTAGCAATCCCTGTTTTTTTTTTGTTTTTTTTTTAATGCTGTATGAGTGAAATGCTTCTAATTGGTTTTTCTCTATTTGGAACTCTGCAGATTCAAAACAGATGATTCATAAGTGTTCCATAATGTGAAGCCATTTTGCATTGAAGCCAAACTTAAGTCAAAAACAACAGTCAAGGGAAAAATAAGTCAGGAATGTAACTAATCCAATCTGAATTCATTATTAAAAAGCCAATATTTGCACACCTGTGACCGCACGAGTTGAATTGTATAACGCTGAAAGTTGCAACATTGTTAGCTACTGTAAACAACTAAACTTCTGCTGCCTCTTGATTTGTTTTGGACACATCTGGCACTGTATTTTCACACAGCTACACAGAAATATCTACCATGCTATAGGAGTGGCAGCAAAATCTGTTGGTGTGAATTTGAGTTTTGTACATGCTGAGTCCTTTGTGTTTTTCCGCAGTCGTCTATCACCATGGGAACAGTGCCACGGGTGGCCACTACACTACAGATGTCTTCCACATCGGTCTGAACGGCTGGCTGCGCATTGATGACCAGGCGGTGAAGATCATCAATCAGCATCAGGTGGTGAAGCAGACTGCAGAGCGCACTGCCTACCTGCTGTACTACCGTCGTGTGGACCTGCTGTAGAAACCATACTCATACACACAAACGCTCTCACACACAAACACGCACACATACACACACATTCAAACACACGTTTACATGCAGACACACACACAATCTCACACACACACAACCACGTGTCTCAACAGGAACACTGCCCAATTTCACGATTGTCCTTTTCCCCTCAACCCTGCTATTCCAGAGAGCCAGCTTTTCCAACTTTTTTTCTTTGTCTTTTTTTGGAAGAGGAAAAGACATCAGACGTATCTAAAGACCTTCCTGTAATAGTGTTTTCCCCCTCTGCGCACGGCCTGGCGCGGGTCTGGAGAAGCTGAGGGGAGAAATGTTAGCGCTGCAGAACGCTCCAGTTCGGAGAGACAGACCTGAATCACTGCAAACGTCCACAGCCTCACGTTGACTGGCCAGAGTGGATCCCGGCTGAAAGAACTCAAACCAGTTGAGGCTGATGGACTGCTGGAGAAAATCATTCTTTTTCTTTTTCGTTTTTGTTTAATCTACTTTTTTAAATGGCATAGGAGAAAATATGAAGTGTTTTGCCTTTTAGCAAAAGATGTCGGCCTAATTTGCAGCAGTTAAGTGGAGCCTGTTAAATTCTTGACTAGAGCATCAAAGTGGCCCAACACCAGCAAGCTACCAAAATTTGTGTAGATCTCAGTGTAGGAGTTTGTCGACTCCTCCACAAGCAAGACACTCCAACTCCACCAACACCACCACAACCTCTTCTCTCCCCCATTTCTCTGATGCTTCAGATCTAGATTACACTTGAGTCATGGGGAAAAACAAAGATAGCGGGTGGGAGAAAGGGTGCTGCAGTGTGCTGAAATGGTAAAAAGCAAAACAACAAAAAAAACAACTAAAATTGACTTCTTGGTTTGAGACCTTCAGTGTGATTTTTGGGTGTAGGATTAGAATGACTATCTTACAATTTTAATGCGCTTTAGGATATAAATGATTACAAAAGCTTTGTGCACGTTAAAAGATAAAACCGGTCGATTTAAAAAAAAAAAAAAAAGGCAGATGTGCGTTGTTTGCGCTTCTCTTGCAGATATTTAAGTTTTAAAAGTATTAAATGCAAAAATCTGAAACTTGGCGGCGGTCACCTTGATCAGCTCCCTGGGGGGGTTGCGCTTGTTCTTTAGGCTTTTCGTGTACTTCATGCGTTCATGCTGGCGAGATACCAGAGATGTCCGATACTCCATCATGAACATTGACTCGTGTTAATTTTTTGTGCCCTCTCGCCATCTTTCATTAGTTCTGTTCGATCTTTTCCTGTTTCGTATTAGTAAAGTGTATCCGCTGTCCACTGGCTGCCTTTCGATGTCAGTAGAGCAGCAAGAACTGAGCCACTCCTGCCAAGTTTGGAGAGGGAGCTGTGTTGAGATACATCTGGTCTGCGTCTCATTCTGTATGTTAGCCCGCTCCGAGCAGTCAGCCTGTGATATACATGTTGAGGCTCTGTGTGCAGCTCCGAGGATATCTCAGAATGGGTAGCAAGAAATGTCTCTTATTGCAGTTAATTTGCTGTGTCGCACGAGGTGAGGTCAGCTTTGCCTGACGAAGCCTAAAGTGCAACCGCAGATGCGCACAAACGGCAAATCATGTTTGCGTCTGTTTTAGAGACCTTGCATCATCAATATACCTGATTGTATTTAGAATTTTTTTTTTTTTTTTTTTTTTTTGAGTTTTTCATTCCCCATTCGCATATTTTCTGTTCCATTTAAATTGGTATTTTGAAAGGAAATGACCCAAGGTTAAAGCACAGCAATGAATAAAGTTCTACAAGTACCATGCTTGACCTTATTTCATTTGGATTTTTTTTTTTATTTTTTTATTTTTTGGTAATTCAATTTTCCACATAATAAAAGTATCACTGACATGAAGAAAAGTTATTTTTATTTAATAACTAACACAGTAGCTTTGCTTTACTTTCCTAAACCCAAAAAGGATAGACTTTTTGCATTTTCTGCACTGATTTGGGTGGGAAATCTTGTTAAACACAGCTGAGATTACTACAAACTTTGTTGGTAGCTGAAATCATCATCATCATCATCAAATGAGCTAAGTTGTTAAATAAAAGTGGTTTGAATGATGAGTGTTTGAAAACTCTGCACACATTCTTGTTCGTCACCCTATTACTGAATATACCTCTAATAACATAACTTTTCGGGAATGTTTCAGGCTTTACACTTGATATATCCGATCTTTACACAAGCAAGTGATACGTGCGTTTTAGCCCTTCACAAATGTGCGCACTTTTTGTTGTTGCCGACTGGAGAAGGTCGACACGTCGCTTCCAGGAACAGATCCTTTGAGCCGAGCTCTTCACACAGTCCTGCCTCTGACCACAGGTTAGGCTGGTGTGAACTCATCTTTCCACTCTAGAAATGCAGAGCATGAATTTCACATCCATCTGAATGAGCTTATTTTATCCCAGTAACACGAGCACAGTCGGAATCTTCCTTCGAATCCTTGTAATCCCAGTTTCATTTACAGTCATTTGAAATGTCAGATTTTGTGTACATAGTGTCGGTTTTTCCTTTCAATTGCTTACAGTTGCCAAGTCATGTTTTACCATGTGCCCTTTTGAACTTCTTGAATTTGGTTTATTTGAATTTCCAGAAGGACACAAGGAACGCATCCCCCACGTGAAACCAAAGGATACAGAACTTATATATATAAACAGGCACTCTGTTGATTGCTAGAAGATAAAATGTACAAACTAAGTATTTTTCCCCCCTGACCTCCGAAACGTTGATGTCGTCATATGCACTGTTCAAGAACTTGACCTGATTTCAGTTGACATGCTGACTCATCATCACCGGAAGAAGCTTTTGGAAAAATCACCACTGTTCCTGACTGTTGGTTTTAATGTGTTGACGTCTGTTTGGTCACATCATGTCTTGTTTTTCTCGTCTGTTTCAAGGTGGAGATCTGGTTTTCATGTATTAGTTTGACTCTTGAGACGGTTTCTTTCTCTTCCTTCAGTATGTCGGTCAGGGAAAGTCCTGGTGTATAGTTCAGATGCTGTCTGTCTTTTCGGTTTGTGCTTCCTAACCCTTGTGTCTGCTGAGATCTTGATGCGTTGGGAAATTGAGCTAAATACAAACTGTATGCTGTGTCTCATCCTTGGCCTTCAGCCTTCTACTTTTGTCAACTGTTCAAATAAAAAATAAATTGTGGCAAAGCTTTATTTCTATAGCAGATTCAAGTCTGAAGCCTTTCAAATGAGGCTGTTCGTTGTAGTCTTTTCCACCGCATGTTGCCCTCTCTCTTGAGGAATGTGCAGCGTAACTACAAGGAAACATGAAATAAAAAGAAACTGATCCTTGCGATTCCTCCTCAGCATGTATTGTCGACTAACCAAAGTAGGTTGAATTTCAAAATTGCTTTTCTTTGTGTGTTATTCCACATTTCTGCCATAGTTCTTATGTTCACAGTCTGGCCATTCTGCATGCACTTGTGGCTCAGTTGGCTGCCTGTTCGTCCAGTGTGCAGTTTCTAGGTCACGTGGCCTCACTGTTTGTCTAGTAAAGGCTGTCTCATCACTTGTAGGAAAAGAGCTTCTCACACAGGTTTGGTCATTGCTTTTAAACATGCAATTAAATGTGGTATTTTCTTTGTTAATATCATAATACAGTTTAGGATTCGTTACAGGAGCTGCAATCTAGGGTTGGAGTGGATGATCATGGCCAGAATGTATTTGGAAAGTGCCCATACTTGGTGCATATCCTGGCACTGATCTTTCGTTGGTAGAGGTTACATTTGTGTATTTAAATTTTCCAAAAAAAAGTACACTATATGAAATTCTCTGCATTAGATAATGAAACGAGTAGTAATTTTATACATGGCTCATATACTTAAAGTAAAACATCTTGATTATACATAATTTATTAATATTATTTTAATATACACACTCCTGTTCATATGTTTGGAGTCAGTGAGGTTTTTGTTTTTTGAGAGAGTTATGCTATACACACTCTTAAAAATAAAGGCTCCAAAAGGGTGTTTTTACAGTGATGCCATAGAAGGACCATTTCTGGTTCCCCAAAGAACCTTTCAGTGAATGGTTCCATTTGGAAAAACATTTTAAAAATCTAAAGAACCTTTTCTGCATTTGAAATTTTCCATGGATCTCCAAGGTTCTTCATGGAGCAATCGATGACAATAAAGAACCTTTATTTTTAAGAGTGCAATCAGAAATACAATCAAAACCAAATACAGTCAAAACCACTGTTTTTTTTTTAAATGTAATTTGTTCCAGTGATCCAAAGCTGAAGTTTCAGCATCATTACTCCAGTCTTCAGTGTCACATGATTCTTCAGAAATCATTCTAATATGCTGATTTGCTGCTTGAGAGAGTTATCAATATTTGTGGAAACCATGATGAAACATGAATAGAGAAGTTTAAAATGGCATTATTTATTTGAAATAGAAATCTTTTGCAATGTTTTAAATGTTTTCATTGTCACTTTTGATCAGTTTAATGTGTCTTTGCTAAATAAATGTAATTCATGCTAGGGAAAAAATGTTTCTCAACCCAAACATTTAAAAGGTCGTATGCATATATTTTCTTTGTGTGTATATGTACACACACAAAAAATATATATTTTATATATCTAAAATATATAATATGAAATATGGATGGTTAAAAATGAACATTGCTCAAATCTAACGCACATGAACTAAAAGCCACAAAACCTCGTCTTTGATTTCATTGGGATTTTTAAAAACATTGCTTTGTAACTTGAACCCGCACCATCGCAGTTATACGTTGGCCTCTGATTGTCTTATAATGATGTAGTATTACTTCATGATTGTCTTGGCTGCTTGAACAGACCTTAAAAGAATTCTGTTTAGAAAAGAGGAAAGATCTTTTACAAGTTCCTACAACAATAAATTGTCTTGGTGCTGCTGACCATCCCGTAATTAGCATTTGACATGGAGCAGTTCCCTCTTCCTCCTTCCAGGGTTGGCACTAAATCCAGCTCAGTCAAACAAACTGCAGGCATTGAGTCTGGAGTGCGCAGGAATCTTAAACGTGCCCAAGGAGAACGGCGTATTCAAAACAGACAAATTGTTTCTAATGCCCATGTTACAGTGTGGATCCTGGCACGTTAGGACGTTGGGTTGAAATGAACATTGTGTTTACTGTTTCACTGAAAACACCAAATTCTAAGTGGTTTCTTCTTTCTTCATGGTCAAGTATTGCTGAGCTATTAGAAATGCCAAGGAAATAATGACTCTCTTTCTTCTAGGTGTTCATATGTGGAATATAATTCACTTAAAAATGAAAACTTTGTCGTCGTTTACTGCCCCTCATGTCATTCCAAGCAATGTTATTTTAGTATCATTAGGGGCTTTCGCTCTGGGTGGTTATAGGAACTGGGCACCAGGACGGTCCCCTGGGAACTACATTTTACCCTAGGGCTGTTTTCCTGGTTGCATTCACATTGCCAGTAGGAATTTTTAAGTGACGTAAGCCAGCCAACAGTGACGTCATTTTAAGCGCAAAATTCAACTACGTCAGCAATTGGAGGAAGGAGGACAGAGAAATGACCATCTATTGCTGTTTCCACGTTTGTGTTAATATGTGAACTGTGTGTTTACGCAGCATTTTAAAAACTGCGGGTGCCAGTGTTTCATATGGCATGCGTTTGGCCAATCGACGTACATTTACGTCACTGGTACTTGTTATTGTGCTGGGATGGACCCTACTCTGAAGTAGGAGCTAATTTAGTCCAAAAGGCCTTCCTATAAAATCATTCCTAGTTCCTAAAGTGTGAATGCACCAAAAAGTGTGTACTTTTGTACCTCCAATAGTTATATAAACTATACAAATCTTCCAGTGCAAAAGCTGCTATTAAAATACTATTAGTTTTTAATAATAGTTGGAATATTTTTTATATGAATATTTATTTTTTCCAGTTTTTAGAATTTTGTTGTGATTGTCATTTTTCTTAGGGTTAGGGTTAGTTAAGTTTTAGGTTGTTTAGGAGTTTAACTATAATAACCCTGGTTCCAAGACTTTGGTTCATCACATATTAAGACATTTTTTTATGAAACCTGAAAGATTTCTATTCCTAGATCCAGGCGTCTTGAATTGAGTAATCTTTTTTCATGCAGTGTTCAGTATTTATAAACAAATTACAGTATTTCTTAATATTTTGAATTAGTTTTGTATTTTTCATTTTAATTAAATTTTTAGTAATTCTGTGCAGTTTTTTTTTTTTTTTAGCTTTCATTTATTGCTATTGCGGTTTTAGTAATTTAGTACTTGCCAAGGCAACATTTGTAATATTCTAAGTTTTTCTAATAATTTCAATTTCACATTGAATTCAATTAATGTAAACCATTTTTAGTAGTTCTAGTTAATAATAACAGTTCAAAATAGCTGACCATGTGAATGTCAAAGGGCAGCAGGTAGGGTAAAAAGATTAAAGGGATAGTTCATCCAGAAATATGAATTCTGGCATCATTTACTCACACTCATGTCATTCCAAACCTGTATGCATTTTTTTTTTTCATCTGCTAAGCACAAAGATATTTTGAATAATGGTGATAACCAAACAGTTCTGGTTCCCATTCACTACTATTGTATTTCAATGGAAGTCAGTGGGAACTGAAATGGTTTAGTTAACATCTTTTTTTGGTTGGACTCTCCCTTTAAAAGCACTCCCAAAAGTATCAGGCAGTGATAAAACATCTGCTATTATTTCAGAACAATACATGAATATAGTGCTTACAAATTATTTCATAAGAATACATGGCTAATTTTGAATGCACATCAATGAAGAAAGATTTTTTTTTTTTCCTCCCTCAAAATGGCATAGTTACAGCATCTACTAACAGAGGTCGACTGGACCATACCATTATACCATTGCCCAATACTAACTGAACATAACAATTAATGTGGCCATGGGTCAGTCCTTGGTTTCAGCATCCATTGCTCCTTTTTAGCTGCTTTTCTGTCTATTGAAATGCGTTTGTCTTTCCATAGTCTTTCCTATTTTAGTCTTTCCACTGCCCTCATATAGATCTAGGTCTTGTTTCTCTCTTCTTCAATTCTTCTCAAATCATGGAGATTTTCTTCCTATAACATTGTAGGGCTCTTACAGATAAACAACTGAGCATGAGACTGAGGTAAGTTTGACCCCATACACCTCCGGTCAGCATCTGGACTTAAGCTTCACTCAGTCAAGGTCATGCCTGGTGATCTGTGCAGGAAGAAACGCTAGCAATTACATTCAGACCATCACTGATTACATGATGAGCTGCAGCCCTGCAGCATGACTGACTGAGGATGTTTGTGTAATGCAGTTAGGCTGTTTAGTGTTTGTGTGCAGATATGGATTACCAAGGACTGCTGGTCTCCAGGATTAAATCAACATGGGATATTCTCAGAGGATTTTAAGTCACCGTGACCTGTCATGAACCGAAGTCTCGTGTGGAAATCAAGGTTAGCACCTGCTAGTGGATACGTGAGGAATACTCTTGAATGGAAATATGTAGTGCATACTGTTTGCTGTATGCGCTCATAAAATAAGCCATGTGAAAGAAGTGTGCCTAATTGTTTTGAATGTGCACTTGTAGTGTACTCCAAATCTTAAAAGTATATTTTTAAAAAAAAAAACTTTATTTGTAGATATTAATGAAATAAAGGGCCACTTAAGTGTAATTAAAGAGTGTAAACTTTCACGTTTCTTAACACACTTAAGTACACTTTTAGAAAGTGCCGTTTGTAATATGTCAACACTTTAAATAATTGTTGTTGACAATGCACATGCAAAGTACTTGATTTAATTTAAATGTAATATTTTAAATGTACTAAATTGCAATTTCATTATTACAAATGCATTTAAATGCACGGAAAATGTTTGTCAGTGCATTCAGCAGTGCACTAACCATATTTCAAAGACAATAGAAGTAATTATGAAATTTATCTAAAGATGTACTTAAGTCCTACTTAAGTGGGTTAAAAACTCTTAAGTTCAACCAGTTCATTTAATATGAATTTAAACTACTAGCTTATACATTTTCCTAATTAAGTGGGCCATAAAAGCACTCTGTTTAATTTAATTGGATTTAATATAAATTTGCATTGCATTTAATGTAAGCAAAGATCAGAAAATATTACGTTCAGTTCACACTTAAGTATATATTTTTTAAAGTATACTATTTCCATGAAAAGTGCTCTTTTTAAAAGTATGCCTGTTTTGTTTCCACAAGGCACGTATTAACAACATTAAACGTAATATACTATAAATGTTTTACATAGTATTTTTCTATTGTTTGTATGATTTAGCATGTTTATCTAAGAAGTTAATGTGATTATTTTTAATTTATCCAAGTGCAGTGCATTATGGGATACAGTAAACAGCACAGCTGTGTATAGTGTTTTGCCAAATGCATGTATTGTATGCATACATAAACTGACGTACTTAGTACAGTATATTGTACACACATCATAATCTACACAATGCAGAAATACTAGTATGGTAGTATGCTTTTCTAAAAGCAGCCACAGTCCCAACACAAACTAACACTCAACCACGTTCGCCAAAGGAGTTGAAATCCTGCCTGAATATATAAATTGCTGAATCAAACGTCAGTGCAATTGAAACCAATCATACACCGTTATTGTTTTTATGCTCCTGAAAGCCAATAAAACATCTTCATATGCACAATTGTGATGTTGCCATGTGTGGCTGTCCATGAATCCCAGCTTGATCCAAAGGAGCCAGTACAAACACAATGAAAAGGAAGCACCAAGGACACCCCTTCACAAAGCGTTCGGGAGCCCCGTGTGCCAAAAGAGCAGTCGCCGTGTTTAAACGGTTGACTTTTACTGAAGATTTCTCCAGTGACGCAAAAAGGAGTGTGTGGGTCCCCGTGTTTCCCCCTCATTAAAAAAAACATTGTTTAATAGGTTAATGGCTGAGCCTCAAACTCTGCTATATAAACCTGAGATTATGGCTCCCCCCCTCACCGCTGAGCTCTGGGATTGTTGTGCTTGGACTTCAGAGTGTCACAGCTCAGTTTTCTCATAAAAGAGAATGTGATTCGAATACACAAAGCAGGGAATGAGTCTGGTTTGGAGGAAGGTAGCATGTGGCTGCTAGGTCAGCATTACTCTACCAGTCACTGCTGCACAGAGGCAGATTTTATATTAACAAGACATTAATAGACCAAATGCAATTAGTGACTGTGCTCTATATTATATGGAGTATTTTTCCATGTCAGTAGCATGCCTTAATTTCAATAACCCAATTCATTAGCACTTGTTTTTTTTTATTACTATATATATTATATAGCAACTACATGACAACATCTTAACCCTAAAAAGCCTGACAATGGAGCAGTCTTTTAAACCCTTAGACATAAAATTATTTTTAAAAAGTTAGCTTAGTCAGAGGCCCAAACTGAGAAAAAAAATGCAATTTGGTGCAGGTGCTGATATTTATGGCCAGAAAGTAAGATGAAATTTTGATTGTAAATCTTGTGAATCAATGAGATCTTTATAATAGTGTAACAGACTAAATGGCATTTGTCACTTTATATCTCCCAATAATGTCTTAGTTAGATATGTAAATGCTTAGTCTTATGATCAAAACTCTGTATTTAAACTGTTCTATTGCGAAGGCAAACAAATAATGCAGTGCAATATAATGATGATTGAGAGATGAATAAATAAATGTTCCTCAAAGCCTGATGGATCATGTTTTAACATGATTTTCCTAAAACTAAATGATGTCATAATTTGATATCGGTAAACATAAATTGCCTTAGTCCAGTAAGTGTTCATCTTGAAATATTACTAACAATGTAAATGTTTTTTTACATTTACTTTGTAAAAATCAGTAAAGATTTCACAGCAAAAAGACTCGTGATCCACAAGCTGAAGATGGACATTTTACAATTATACTAGAAGTCCTTTTACTTATCAATCTGACTGCAGAAGGCATGTGGAAGATTGTGTGAAACATGTTATTCAGCAAAGTTTTGATCAGGTTAATAATTTAGCGGCCTACAATTGCGTATAATTATATGATACATTAGACTTTACAGGGTTAAGATGTCTTCAAAGCACATGATGCTTTGGAATCAGAAGTTGTCAGCCAGTTACTAATCCTATTCTGGTTCATATGATCCAAAGTTGCACACCCTTTTGCCAAATATCTAAACCCTATATTGCCTGATTGGAGGATGTGAAATATTTGGTGGCGGGCACACATCAAGCACATCCATCTGACTCAGCTTTTTCAAACTCGCCGGGTTTCTTTGCTTGCAGCCACATCTATTTGTAGTCGACTTCTGTGGCAAAAGAACTTCAGATTGCCACAATTACACTTGTCGTCATTTATTGACATGTTTACTACAAACTTACAGCATACAGGTACAGGCAAGAATATGGATGTTATTGAAGAGCAGTCATTAATGCACTGTTGTTGCTTCAGGGGGATCGTTGCTGAATGAGTTGTAAACATGTAACGGCAAAGTGAAACATTATGATCTGTTGCCACGCTTTCACCTATTTCTCAAGACAAATAAATTAAGTTTCATAACAGATCAAATATAAAATGTTATTTTCTGAAAATGTGAAAAGTATTCTATATTTTCTTCTGATTTATAAAGCTCTAATAAATGCAGAAACTCAGGTATATTTTAATCATGCACACATGTACTCATATTGTAATTTATTAGTCAGTGATGGTTTGTTTCAATGATGGAATTTTAACAGTAAAACTTTTGCTGTAATTTAAGTCATAACTGTAGTTGTTTTACTCCTACAAATCGGTAAAACATACTTGATACATATTATTTTTGTCCTTAAAAGAGGAATTACATTTTTTTAATTCAAACTTTATATATACTCCACTGGGGCTAATTTTTTAACGTTTTTGAAAGAAGTCTCTTATGCTCACCAAAGCTGTATTTATTTGATCAAAAATACGTTAAAACAGTAATATTATGAAATATTATATTTAAACTTTCTATTTTAATATAAAGTTGATATTTTACCGTTTTGATTTCTGACAGCCATTACTACTTCAGTGTCACCTGATTCTTCAGAAATCTTTCTAATATGAAGACTTGCTGCTCAAGGAACATTTCTAATTATTATTCATGTTAAAAAACTGTGTATTTTTGTGGAAACCATGATACATTTTCTCCAGGACTATCAAAATAATAGTATTTATTTGGAATAAAAATCTTTTGTAACATAAATGTCTTTAAGGTCACCTTTGATCAGGGAGTTAACATTAAAATAGACAGGAAGTAACATGACAGAGTACATGCAGTCAAACCAAAATTCATTCAGACGCCTTCAACATATCTCACATTATCACAGTTTATTTGCTATAGTTTAGAAAATGGTAATAAAATATGACAAGAACTCAAGAATTAAACTGTGTCATCTTGACAAATTCGTCTTGATAATGTCAGATAACTCTGATAGAAAGGTATGTAACAAAACATGGTCAGGTCAAAGTGCCAAATCCAATTTTTGGTCCCAAATGTTTATCAGTTTTACTGGTAGTCCACTGTATGAAGAATATTTGGGTGTAATATGTCGCAGTTTACTTTATTTTGCTATCCTCACTTACATAAATGAACTATAGTGTCCTGCATCCGCTAGTAAAAAAAATATATATATATCTGGTGTCTGAATAATTTTTGGTTTGACTGTGGTTCTAACTTGTTAAATAACTTGTAGTATACTATTGACGACGAAATGTCGTATAACCATTAATGTATTGACGGACCTAATGGCACATTACAAAACGGTAACTCGTTGTTGAGTAATCCCTGGACGCGTCTCTGGAGCTGGTTTGCGATGATTTACGTTCTTTGCGTTTTCATCTCGACATCGTTCGTCAGAGCGCAGGAGGTTTGCCAGGAACACAACCTTCTTCAGCCTCCCCCTCCTCTTCTTCAAGCGCCCCTCAGTCGCTATAAAAGGCGCGGAGCTGCTTCCACAGAGTCAGTCCGAGTCACCCGCTGCCAAACAGAGTCGACTACTCACACTTGTTTGACCCTTAAGGAAAATACTCCAGCCGCAGCAACCTCTGGAATAGCTCTTGGAGAAGACGCTAACTAGGTAAGATGTGTTTCTGACAGTGTATTATATGGCAGTAAAATTAATATATATACATTGATTAACTGATGCATTTAGTCAATTAAAGTTGGATGTGCAGCATCAGGGGAGGAGCTGTTTTTTTCTCCTTTTTTGGTAATGCTCCATTGATGGTGTGTAGAATCTAATACTCATTAATCAGCACATCAAGCATGTGCATTAAGGTGCATTAAGATGCATTATGGGCATTATTTTAGACATTAGTTGCACTCATTGTCTTTTGGAAAATGTGCATGTGGGTTGAACTGTCATGCTTAATCGTATGCCATTTCAAACTTTAATGCTTGCAAATATGCAAAACCACCAGCATTTTACCATATACTGTAAAGTGCAGATGGACCACCTGGCAATGTTTTGGCTCGTGTTTATTTGGACCAGCTGGCATTTATCTGGCTGCTTTGCCTGTCATGGTAGTATAAAATTTAGGAAAGAGATGAGATGGCACTGAATGTGAACTAGAAAGAGAAAGAGAGAGAGAACGGCAGCTGTGGCAGTATTTACTCAGACCGGTGTTGGATGTCAAGGCTCTGAAGAGAGAGTCAGAGTCAGGGAGAAGTAAATTACAGAGCCATGAGGGAAAGATTTGGATTGTTGTAGGACCGTGACGTTTCTGGAGCTGCTTGTTTCACGGTTGGCTCTTCGGAGGTTAAATGTGTGGGCTAGAAGTGGCCAGTGTTGTCATTCACTAAATAACTCACTTGCAATTCACTTGCTCTTCGCTCCCATTCTCACACATTGTCCAATCCTGGATAATTCCATTCCCAGAGAAAGTCAGTCTGAGACAGAGAAGGATTTGCTTTGATTAGTATGTGAACGACACAGCTGCTGAGCGTGGATGTATTCTGCTAATGAATTCTCCATTGTCACCTCAGGAAATGAATGAGTTTGATAAACAAAGTTGAGTTTATGGATAGATTGTGAACTTGCAGAGATCAAACAGACCTGCTGGTCCATCAAACTGAACAATTTAATCGAAGGAGATCAGGCTTAGTGGTTTGATCTATTGAGTAGTAATGAAGATTACAATGCAGTTTTTGTTATGTGAGGCTTTGATAGTATAATTGTTCTGTAATGATGGGGCCTCTGGTTTGACAATTGATTATGGCATACAATAAACATTCTTCTAACTGGAGCACGAACTGTTCATTTGCTGTGGATCAATGTGGGCCGCTTCATTTCCTCACCGGTAAGTGCTGCTTCAGTGAAGATAGATGGCAAATTTCATCTGAGCAACTTACGGCAATTCTGCAGGGAGTACAAAAAAGGCGAATTAAACAAGAAACCTGTAAAGTCATATTTCATCTCAATATCATAAGAAACAAATGAGGCCAATTTTAGGACCATTAAGATCTGATAATAATGCATTATTTTTATTATTATTAATTAATTTAATTTTTATTATTAATTATTAATTTAGCACAGTTTTCATTGCTGTAATGTGAAAAATTTTAATATTATAAATGAATAATAAAGAAATGTATAACATCTAAATAAACAGGTATTATCTGTAGTACTTGTAAATGTACTTTATGGTGATTAAAAACATTTATTTCAATATTTTTACTGTAATATAGTGATACAGTAAGCATTATTTGACATAACAGTAAAAAAAAATCACTTTAATTCATGCATATTTGCAAAAAACAATTTTGATATTTTTACTGTAATATACTGATACAGTAACATTTTTAGGTGTTACAGTAAAAATAATCACTTTAATTCATGCATATTTTAAAAAACACTATTTCAGTATTTTCACTGTAATATAGTGATACATTTTAGGTGTTACAGTAAAGATTATAACCACTTTAAGTTATGAATATTTAAATAAAAAAACGTATTTCTTTATTTTTACTGTAACAGTGACGGTTCATTTTTTTTTTGGTATTACAGTAAAGATAACCACTTTATGCTAATTTAAACTGAAAACATTGTATGTCAACATTTTTACTGCAATAGTGATACAGTTACATTATTAGGTATTACAGTAAAAATGAATGCATTATGGTTATAGGAATTTGGGAAGGAATGTGCTCAACTGTCATGAAAATATTATCCCAATCAATCTTATTTGTCTTAAAATTGTGCTTGTTTTACACAAAATTACTTATTTTGGGGTGAAATGTAATCTGGACGTGTTTTTGTTAGATTCACTTAGTGGATAAGCATTAGTTTAAGCAAAGAAATAGCTACTGCACTACATGGATGGATGTGTCTCATGTCGTCAGATTTTTCACTATGATTGTTGTTATTGAATTCTGTTTGTGTTCATATATTTGTGGTGTATGTTTAGTCAGGATGCAATAAGAGAGACTAATGAAACCAATTTAGCAAATTCCTCTTTGAAGCACTGATTTCTCTTTGTGTGTAAACACATGGACGTGTGTTTACTATCCAGTGCTTGCTCAGACAACTTTCACAACGCTTGTCCTCATGGAAACCATATTTCCTTCCAGATTTTTCAGAACAGAGCCCTGAAGACACGCTCGCACAAGGCAGTCCACTGTAGTCCGACCCTGAAAGCATCACCGCTGCCATGCACAGGCTCGTTTCCATTGCCCTGCTATTCCTGGGTGCCAGTTTGGCTGCTTCCCTCTTCCTTCCTGACTCTCTGGAGCTGAGG
>JAFVLL020022810.1:0-51643 GCA_021397915.2 Tor tambroides | reverse complement strand
CCTTGTGGGTTGCATCAGACACATTTTGTTTGCATTTATTTTTGTCTTATAAGTATCCTGATATACATATGTTATGCATAAACACCATTTTAAAGAAATATTAAAATGTTCACTGTATAAGGAATAATTTTTGTGATTATTTATATAACATTATTACATATGTAATATAAAGCTTGAAGCATCAGAATCGGCATCGGTATCGGCCGATCACCATGACAAGAAATCGGTACTCGGTATCGGCTGCAAAAATCCTGATCGGAGCATCCCTAAAAGACATAGTCCATGATGTTTATTAATTTAGACAGTACTCAGCCAATTATCTCTTCTAGTCTGAGACAGAGCCAACAACAGAGCTTGTCTTTTTTGGTTGAGCATGTTCAACCCTTCAGCACCCCCTGCTCTGAAGAGCTCTGATGATCACTGAAGAGCACAGCCATGAAGGATAGGAGCGATTTGGACGGTGCTTCTTCCTTGGCATGAAAGTGGTACCTCAGGCATTCTACTAGATGACCTGTCTCTGCCATCATCACTGTGTGTTATTCCACCATTGACCTCTTAGATCAGATCAAGAAAGTACACTCAGAAAGGATCATCTTTTGTATGCTGACAGCCAACACCATTCAGCCAGTTCCTGTAAGCCCCGGGCTTCAACCTACCTTCATAATGATATATTAGAGCCAAGGGATCCATCAGTCAGAAACTGACCCTTGAAAAGTCCAGGTACACAGAGGTACATGAAGCTTTTGCAATCAAGTGTACTGTCCTGTTGATAACATCTGCGGTAGTAAAAGAAAACCAGACATGATTTCTTGTACATGGGGCCGACTGACAACCCTTGACTTTGCCATTTGTGCTACAGTCACCAACCTTGTACATTAATAAAATAATATAATGAATGGAATTATGTAGTAAACCAAAAAAAGTGTTAAACAACCCAGAATGTGTTTTATTTTAGATTGTCCAAAGTAGCTTTAACGACAGCTTGGCACACTCATGGCATTCTCTCATCAGATTCACAAGGTAGTCACCTGGAATGGTTTCCATTTCACAGGTGTGCCTTGTCAAGAGTTAATTTATGGCATTTCTTGCCTTCTTAAAGGGATAGTTCACCCAAAAATGAAAATTCTGTCATTAATTACTATTAAAAAGTTGCACTAGAACACACTGGAAAGACTACAGCCAATGGCCAATTAGCCTGTGTGCTCTGCACTTGCGTGAGAGAGCATAACTCTCCCATACCAGCAGGTGGCAGTAGTCTGTATTTGGCATTCAAACAAGGAAACTGGACGAGCTAGAACTGTGGATATACAAAGCAAGCAGAGCTCATTACTAATGGATTTGTGTAGCTTTTTTCAATCATATCTGTGCGCTCCCTCTTTACTCCGTCATTGGTTGGCTTTTGTCAGTTCAGTTTTTTTCGTGTGCTCATTCGCGAAGTTGAATAGCCAATCAAATTTTTCCTCTCGCTGACGAGCTCCGCTGCAGATTTGGCATGCAGAATCGGCCGAAAAACAGCTGACGGCATCCGACTAGAGCCAACGGTGCAGAACACACCAATTAAAGCTTAAACGTAAAAAAACTAATGCCTACCGACGCTCAAAAACCACCCAACACTGCACGATGGCTGACCGTCAGCTTGGTGTGTCCTGGAATTTAGACGTAGAGAGGGTCAACTGATGGTTCCTGAATGTGTGGTTTCCATTGTGAAGCATATGTGATGATGTGGGGGCGCTTTGCTGGTGGCACTGTTGGTGACTTAGTCAAAAATGAGGGCATGCTTAGCCTGCATGGCTACCACAGCACTGGCAGCAACATGCCATCCCATCTGGTTTGCACTTAGTGGGGCCATCATTTGTTTTCCAACAGGACAATGACCCCAAACACACCTGTAGGTTATGGGAGAGCTATTTGTCCAAGGAGAGTGATGGAGTGCTGCAACAGATGACCTGGCCTCCGCAATCACCTGAAGGAAAAGCAGCCAACAAGTACTCAACACCTCTGGGAACTCCTTCAAGATTGTTGGATAACCAGGTGACTATCTCATGAGACTGACTGAGAAATTGCCAAGAGTGTGCAAAGCTGTCAAAGCAAAAGGTGACTACTTTGAGGAATCAAAAACATAAAACATATTCTTTAACACATTTTTTTTAAATTACGTAATTCCATATTTGTTCTGTCACAATATCAATATATTCAATATCCAATATTGAAAACATTAAAATAAAGAAAAAACAGTATAGTATGTAGTATGTACATATATATATATATATATATATACATATATACATATACACACACACACACATATACACACACATACATATACATACACACACACACACACATACATGCAGTACATATATACACATATACATACACACATACATGCAGACCTTGAGCCAAAAACTCATCACCAAACACCAATGACTTGTACATATGGGTACAATCATTTTAGACACTTCCAAAACTGTTGCAACAGAGATGGAAATACAATTTTTAAATACATGAATTATGTTCCCATCGTTGTTGCTACAGATTTGGAAGTGCATTTTCTGTTCTAAAGAAGGGAATTGTCCCAATACTTTTGTCTATATAGTGTATGTACAAGTCATTGGTGTTTGGTGATGAGGTCTGCATTTACAGTCACACCAGAGGTGTTAAACTGGGATTAGTACTTGGTTTTATGCAAACCAGTCAAGTTCTTCCACACTGACTGAATCAATTTTCTTTTTGAACCTTGCCTTATACACAGAGGCATTGTCACGTTAGAATAGAAAAGGGTCCTGTCCAAACTGTTGCTATAAAATTAGAAGCACACAGTTCCCTAGAATATCATTATATGCTTTAACATTAAGATTTGTACTCATGGAAATTACTAAAGTAGTCAAACCTGTTCATTAGAAGGGGGCGACCCAATACTTTTGGCAATATAGTGTATAAACATATACACTGACATATCAACAAAGATAAAATTAAAATTGCCATCCACACTGGAATCATGTGTACACTAATTTTAGCAGTACAGAGGAAAACAAGTCCTACACAACAAATGCAATTTCATGATCTTGTTTTAAAGTCTTGCTGCATTTAAAAAAAAAAAAAAAATGTATCTAATAGATTACACTGCACAAAAACAAGAGATTTCAAGAGATTTTTTCAATGTGCATTGAATCATGACCCAACAACACTATAATAATATTTTGTCTTGGGATTCTTTCTGATTCCTGCCTCGATAAAGACTCGCTGAAGGCAGCGATGGAAAACGTTAGTATCATAAAATTACTCTTGCACTGAGAGGCTATAACAAATTATGAAAATCTCAGTAGTAGGAGATAATGAGCCAGTTAAGATAGCAAAACAGAGATAAATTAGATAACGGCAGACCTGGACAGACTGACAGAAAGGAAAAATGTGCAGCAAGAAAGATCCTGACAGTACCCAAACTACAGAATTTCATCTGTGAATAATGTCCAAAGGATCAATGTTATATGGGTACTACTGGTTCTCTCCAATTTGTCACTGTTGGCTCTTATCCACACGAATGCCTTAAAAATCATTGGATGGGACTATATTTGGCAGCTTGACTATAACTCTGCTTAGGCACCCTATGAGCGTTCAGGCACAAACAAACAAAAAAAATGGTTTAAAACAATTGTTTAATCTGAATCCAACTGTGTGTTTTTGATATCAAAATGACAGCAAACAAGGAGGCACCGAAGGTGGCAACAGTACAAGCCTGGCAGAGCATCACAAAGGAACATGTCCAATGTCTACAGTACGAGCTGTTAGCTTCAGGTAATGAATAACTGCTAAACTATACCAAGACTACTGCTTTCCACAGGGTTGTGCAAAACTCAACTTTGAAGAATTAGCTCCCTTTCAATTTTTTTTAATTGAATTGGCTTTGTCACACAGGAATTTACTGAACTGTAATTCAAAGAAATTTAACACAGGTAATACATTCTCTACCTGTCTGTCTTTTTGTCTATCACGCTATCCATCCATCTATCCATAGATTAATCCATCTATCCATCCACCCATCCATTGATTGTTTTATCCATCCATGCATCTATTCATCTATTGTTTCATCCATCCATCTATTTTCCATCTATTGTTTCATCTATTGTTTCTTCCATCCATTCATCTACTGTTCCAACCATCCATATATTGTTCCATTTATCCATCTATTGTTCCTCCATTGTTCCATCCATCCATCTATTGTTCCTTCCATCCATCTATATATTGTTCCATCCATTTATCCATCTATTGTTTTGTTTTTCCATCTATCCATCTATTGTTTCATCTATCTATTGTACTATCCATCCATCGTTCCATCCATCCATCCATCCATCCACTGTTCCTTCCATCCATATATTGTTCCATCCAACCATCTATTGTTCCATCCATCTATTCCACCCATGTACTGTTCCATCCATCCATCCATCCATCCATCTATTGTTCCATCCATTTATCCATTTACAGGGCTCTAGACTCATTCTTCCCACTGGTCGCACTTGTGCGACTAACTTTCTCAGTTGGTCGCACGAGCACATCATTTGGTCGCAATTTTTTATTTATTTATTTGATACAACATTTGATTAATCAATGCATGCTGATGAACTTTTATCATAGTTTATAGTTGTATGGTAACAAAAGTGTTCAACATGAACCCGTTCTTTTTCATTAGTATTATTTGTGATTTAAATTTTGTGAACAGGAATTCCTTTTTTCGTGCGCTTTCACTTCAAAGTTCGCGATCTTGATGTCACGCTTTACAAGAAAAGATAATTGTCTGTTTTGCTTATATAGATATATACACCTTTCACTTTTTAAGACTAAAACAAAAGATGGATTCATTGTTATTCTTAATTAAAAAGCACAACAACAATAAAACAGTACGTTACAATGACAAACTAGCTTACATAACATTTATTAACAAAAATATTAACAAAAACGAATAAGACGAGGCATGGCATAGGACACATCACATGCTGTATTGACTAATAAATTACAGAATGTTTAGCAAACACTGAGGAAACAAATAATAATAATAATAATAATAATATTAAAAAATTAAGGAAAGCCTCCATTGCGTAACGTGAGGTAAAGAGCAAAGATAACAAGCTTTTCAAAACGAAAACAAAAAGGAAAGTAAAACTAAACTGGCTGTCGCTGACCACTGCGCGCACCTTCGCACTGGTGCTGACGCAGCGAGTATAACCAGGCTCTACCCACGAACTGCTCATGCTGAAAGCGCCTCTCTTCACGTGATCAGTGAAATCTGACTCCTGCTACAATGTGCTGCGGCTCTGCAGCGCGCGCTGTATGAAGCAGACACTTTGGAGCAGCGCAGACCATGCACTCGCACAAGTGCGACCACGTCAAATTTTTACTCGAACACTCTCAAATAATGGTCGCAAATGCGACCATTTTGGTTGCAGTCTAGAGCCCTGATTTATTGTTCCTTCCATCCATATATTGTTCCATCCATTTATCCATCTATTGTTCTATCCATTGATCCATCTGTTGTTCCATCCATTCATCCATCCATCCATCCATCCATCCATCCAACCTCTTTTTGGGCCCACTTTTATCCAAAAGGCATCTAAATGTCTTCATAATTGAAAGAAATTCATAATTGAAAGAAAATTGAAAGGTAATGAATTCTGGGAAATGAAAGTGTTCAGGCGCCATATCTGTCTGTCAAATTGTTTATCCAGCAATCCATCTATCCACAGATCAATCCATCTATCCATCCACCCATCCATCCATCCTTCTATTGTTCCATCCATCCATCCTCTTCTTGAGCCCACTATAGGCCTATATCCAAAGGGCATCTAAATGTCTTTACTCATGCCATAAGAGCATTATACCAGTTATCGTTCCTTTAACTATAGGTGTCACAAGGGCTTCTTTTGTTTCTCCTTTTTCATTTATTAATCTTTATTTGTCAAAGTGTTCTCTGAAAATTGTCTTAATAAAGAGGTTCACTGTCTCTCCTGTCACTTTTGAGAGAACTTTATTTCTCTGTCCTCAAATCTATTCTCTTTTTTCATTTAGGTATCAGAATACTCTTTCATTTCTAACATCTTTCCATCCGAACATGCCACCATGAAGCAGGTCTTGCATTCTTTCCACCCCTCTTCCAAAACATCCTTTCATCAGAACACTGTACTTGTTTATTCTAACCATCCATCATCCACCTAACCATACTCTCAGCCATCAAAATGTAACGTTTCTCACTTCACACACACCTCCACCCTGACATCTCTCCATTCCTAAAGCCCTTTATCACAACAACCACTCATCCATCAAATACCACTACGATGCACGCACACACACAGAGATATAGGCAGGGTTTATATTATTTCGCCACGTGTCACTTATCACTTATGTGTTCTCTCTTTTGGAAAAAGTAGAATATATTATATAATTTAGTATTCAGTATGCATACAGAAATACATGCATGTGTGTGCGCCTGTACATTAGTATTCGGTGCTGAGTCTCTCTTTTTGAGCGGAAACACATTATTGTTTCTGCTTGCAGAAACAATGCCTTTTTAATGTCTCTATTATTCTTCCCTTAGGCCATTCAAACCCCCAAATACTCAAAATCCCAGAATTCATTAGAACTTCATTATTGTGGAAAACTCAAAGCCCAATAAAACTCGTAAGAGCAGAAGCATCATGCAACTTAAGAAAGACTGAGTTTATACCGTAAGGTGCCATTCAACCAAAGTAAGCATTTCTTCCAGTGCCTTCCCTTATTAGATCAGGAGTAATGAGAGCTCTATGAAAAAAAAAATCATATTCAAATCCCATATTAACCACTACCTATGACTGGGTCCACACAGAATTTTCATGCCTTTGCACATTTTATCATCTGATTGTGATGGAAAATCTGCAGAATGGATTTAAAGTCAAAATGAAACAGCATTCACAACCCATTTTACTTCAGTAAAGTGACATATTTGAAACTGGATTTTACAGGATAAACAAAAAGTTGGACAGCACTCAGTTTCATCCATTGGAATTGACTGGACTGACAAAAGTGGGTGTTACAAACCAAAACATGGCAAACTCACAAGTAAAACGTACATTTTACTGAAACATTTTGAATGTGCTTTTTCTTTGGAATAACATGCACCAAGGATGCGCAATAAGATCAGGAACAGATATTAAGGATGTGAATAGGGTTGGTTTTGATTTCATGTTGACTTGGAGCTCACATGACCTCCTTAGATTCAGCTCATTGTCCATTGGTAGATGGGCTACATTGAGTTGTTGCTGACTTGCATGAAGTTAAGATGCTCTAAACGTGGTTGCATTGCCCATAATTGCTGTTGTCGCTTTTAAAAACAAACAATTTCTGTTCAATTTACTGCTATAAAATCGCTATTAGTGTGAATAGACCTTTATTGATAGCTAGAGGTATTACCAAATTGTCCAAAATATTTAATGAAAAAACATATAAGCAGCAGACGCATATGCAGAGCTTCTTATGTGGAAACTGTAGAAATTATGCAAATCTGTCTGGTTTCTGCTAGTTTCATGTAGGCCTACCTATAACCACTGCTGTTATGCCCTTAACCCTCATCCATGCCAAGAACACCATTTATGGCTGGCTGCACCCGTGTTGTTGCTCTTTCTCCTGTTTCTGTCAGTAGAGCACTGGCATGCCAAGCAGCCTTCTCAGTATTCCCAGGTAGGTCAACTACATTAAATTCATGCAGCAGACCCAGAACATCATACAAAAGAAAAGCAAAAAGGCAACTCTGGATAACAAAAACAAAACCTCATGGGAACACCATGAACAATAAAATGTCAATGACAAAAAAATAAATGAAAAAGTTTTATTTAGTGTTGGTTGGCAAATTATATGAAATAAAACTATAAACAATGAAAATAAGAAGTCGCTTTTGTAAACATTCAGGTTTTTTCATGGTCGAAGGATATTCTGACCTGTGTGTCTGTGTAATTGTACCTCGATATAGTGTGTATAGAGATTTGTGAATAGCAACAGGGAGGTAAAAAAAAAAAGTTCAATGAAGTGTGCACAAATCTCTTCGTAGTGATAGAAAAAAAGCCTCACATCAAATCTACATTGCAAGGAAGTGATGCGACATAAATCGCTTCAATTAAAATCAACAACGATTTCTACACTGCAAGCACAGTTTTGTTGATTATAATGGGAGCAATTTAGTTTTGTTGCATCTAGCAGTGTAGATAAACTCTACTGATTTATCTTGGTTTTTAAGCATATTTAAAAGTACCTCTTAATCTTACATTCAAATGTTTTGCTTAATTTAGAGGTAAATAAGTGTGAATGTTCAGCTGATTCCCTTATGAGAAGGGGGAAAAAAAATCTGTCATCATTTCTTTGTCCTCATGTCTTTCAAAACCCATACGCTATAGTTTTTAAAACTAAAGAAGAGTAACAGTTATTCACTTTCAAAGAAATCAGTGTATTACATGTTATAATTTGTAAGGAAGTGGATCTACATTTATTACTAATACTAATAAATACTAATAACTAGGGATGCTCTTCCGATCGATCGGCCGGAGATCCGTATTGGCCGATAATCACATTTTATGACTCGGTACTCATACATTTGGCCGATCTCACGTACCGATCGCAATTTGATGACGTCAGTGCGTGACGACGTATATGATGCGTGGGGACATATGCTGCAAGTCATCGCTGGTATGGAAATGCTATGACCAATGTTTCCCCTGCCATTATCTTAGGAGGGCGGCCTGCCCTCCCAACGGCACCCCCCGCCCCGCTTGAAGGTCAAGTTCATTTTATTTAATTTAATTTTCTCTATAGTGCCAGATCACAACAGAAGTCATTTAAAGTTACCTTTCCAATAGAACAGGTCAATATCTTGTTCTTTTATTAAACAAACTAAATAGCCTTACGTTATTTGTCTTATTTACACGACGGCATATTATTTCTGTCTCTAACGTTACATTACATTCGCGCGCTCTGTATGCGCACAGCGGAGTTCCGCCCCGATGCACACAAACACACACACACACACACACACACAAACGTACGCGCACACACAAGTGAGCCCATTCCCACTGTTATTTGTAAATATTAAGCCGCAAAACGGCTATTTGAATATGACTTCTGCCTGTCTCTGTGTTAATGTATGGTGCAGATGCGCGTTTTTTTATTACTCATACAGAAGCGCGCGTGAGGCTTGCGGTGATATTAACGTCTGCCGCCTCACTAAATGAGGACGTAAATACAGAACAACATATCCAGAACTGCTCTGAAAGTCACTTCATGAGCATTTGACCATTTCATTTGAGTAAAACAATCCTCACACAGAAATATAAAGGTATTCGCAGCAACCCGTCAAAATAAAAGTTCAGGTTTCAGTTGTAGACATTGCGGCAGAAATATATTCCTAATAGCCTACTAAAATGATTAAAACCTTATTTTTAGGGAATAATCATAAAATATCTTCAATGTTTTAAAATCCCCTTTACTTTCCAAAAAAAAAAAAAAAAACAAGATTTGTTTTTAATTTTCATTAATTAAAAGAAATTAAATGAATGTTTTTATGCCAGAAAAAAACGGATGAGAAGGTTTCTTGAAGCATCTTGGAGACGTTACCATGGTTCTTCTGGATTTAGTCTGTCTCAGTTTGTTCTGTTTCTTCATGTTATTCCAGACAGACTGGATGATGGTGAGATCAGATCTCTGTGTGAAGCACTGGCTGTTGTCAGACTCCTTGTGCAAACAAAAATCTCACTGTATTATTACAATTAATGGCAAAAATAACGTTTGGAACTGTAAACTGATATTTCCTGCTGACACACTACAGAAAAAGATAGAAATAACTGATTTCAAACCATTTTTTGTTGGTGAAAATACTTGTGGCCTAAGACTTTTGCACAGTACTGTATGTTATATAAAAGCTTGAAGCATCAGAATCGGCATCGGTATTGGCCGATCACCATGACAAGAAATCGGTACTCGGTATCGGCTGCAAAAATCCTGATCGGAGCATCCCTACTAATAACTAATAAAATACACAAAACCCATTGATTGCAAATTATATAAAATCACAAAATGCAATATAATTAGAGAACAGAATTAAGGTGAGAATGACACCTACTGCTGCTGGAGTGGCCATTCTAAGCAGTTTCTGGAATTGGACTATCTTTATTGATTTAATTATATTTTTTAATCAGAGGGGATGCCAGTTAAAACCACCAACTTTACACAGAAAGTTGTGAAAAAGGTCTAAATTCATAAAGAAGGTGAATGAGGCAGTGTAACAACTTTAGTTTTCAGCTTTAGTTACACTATACGCTTACGATAAAGGTCAAAATAAATGAGAAGCACTGTGAAAAAAAATATTATACCGCAATCACATTTCTATCCCAACAGGATTAGATTTTTCAGAGGACCAGAGTTAGCTGAAAAACACTAGATAATTTGCCAAGGTTATGTGAGAAAAACACAAATGCTCTTGCTTCGGATGGAATTAAAACCATGTCTGTGCAAAAATGCCTGTGAAAAACAGTCATAAACAGGGCTTAAGATACCAAAAAAAAAAAGAAAAGAAAAAAAATGAGCTTATAAAATGAAAAATACACTGAAACGAACTAAAATCTAATTCATTTAGCAAACCTGAAAAAAAGTATATACAGTATTGTAGTGCAAAACTATAATAATCTTAACACACACAGGCATGAAGATAAGCACATTTCCTGTTTTTGAATGCAGAAAGTATGAAAAAATCTAATCACATTAGTTAGATCAAAGTTTCATGTTTATTTAACCTTACCCAGACTAATGTTCTGTCAACATTCTCTCTAGAGACGCACATGAGTACAGACTCCTATCCGGTTCAGACAAACATTTACAAGGTGGCTCACAGACTGAAGAAACGACTTCACTCTGATCTAATCAAAATCATTCAAACCCCCACACACATTTAGTTGTGAGACTCTTACCAAACCCTTCATCATACCGCAATCACACACAAACCAAACATATGACAGGCCAATTAATTAATTAGACCGTCAAACAATGATTAAAATACGCGCTGTGTTAAAAGGTGAAATCAACATCTTCCTTTCTGTCTTCCTAAAAGAACATCTGCCATATTAAGTGTGTCTGTGCATGGTAATGACATGTTACTAGCGTTTGAAATCTAAAACACATTCACTGAATCTTTGTTAGTGCTGTTGGTGAGATTGCTGAGGGCAAAATAGTTTGTGCCAACAGCTTGCTTCAGCAATGTAAGCAAAATGTATATTAAGCTTGATTAAAAAAGCCCATTAGGAACCACTTCCACAAAACATCCAAGTCCAATAGCTGAGGCACTTATGAGGGAGCATTTCTTTTTCAAGGAACACTTCCTGTAATTTAGCTATCTGACGTCTATGCAAATGATTATTGAACTGTTACGAATCATTTGCATATTCCAATGCCAAGCTATTAAGCCATGAGCCAGAAGACATCAGGCTACAGTATGTTAAATAAAACTACAGTGCAACAAGAGTTCATTATCTGTATTAGCTCAAAAAATCCAAGTAGTTTTTCAAATGCAAACTAGTAGGGATATACTGATATTAAAATTATGGCCAACAAGTTAAGCTGAAAATTATATTCATTCTACAGCCAAAAAACGATAAACTGACAATATTAAAATGATGGGATTTAAAAAAAAAAAAAAAATAATAATAATAATAATAATAATAATAAAAATGTAATTTTAAATGCAATAAGTGAATTTAGCCATCACAACATTGTGATTCAGAATATGAAGAATTAATATTCATTTTGAGATTTACTTTTGCCCATCACCTAAAACTCACTTCATCTAAATTTAAAAATAGGGGAAATGAGTGTGCACAATTAAATGTTTAATAACAACCAATACATCAAAAAAAAAAAATCACTGGGCTACTAAATAGTAAATAAATAAATTGACATAAAATATTCATTTGAGCTGAAATTGTTCGATTATTTGAGAAGCATGAGACCACATCATTGAAAGGAGAGATGAAATTAGCACAGTGTAGGAAATTGGTTGTCTGGGATAACAGTCAAATCTAAAATTTGATAGTCATTACATAAATATATTAGACCTCAGAACACCACACTTAACCAATCAGAATAGACTATTCCTAAGAGCCGTGTACTAACTTCCTAACACCACAAACCTTACAGAAACCTCTAATTTAAACATCAGAGCAACAGCTTCATTAATAGTACATGACTAAATATGAATTAATGTGTACGTGAATAGAACAGTGCTAAAAAATTAATGAATGTGAGCACAATAATTAACAGCTGGCTAGAAAGAAATTTAAAGGTACAAGAGTTTCTTGCTTTGTGTGTGATCTGTAGATTTAACAAATAACAAGAAACTATTTGAATCACTTAATCAATAGCATCTGTGGAATTCTGCTGATTACCAAAGAAAATCATTTTAGATTCTCTGCAGTTACATTGATAACCATCAATACATTCTTTTGTGTTCCACTGAAGAAAGAAAATAATACAGGTTTGTAACAAAATGAAAGCGAGTGCATTTAAATCATTTTAGTTAAATGTATTACATACATTTAAAGGGGCAGGGCATGTGCCTTCTGTTCTGAGGAAATCGGCAGAGCTTTTCAGCCAAATCTGCCAGAGCAGATTCCGAGCAGGATTATAGATGACTTCAAGTATCTGCTAAAGCTGTACTCCCTGAAGTTTTAAATGAAAGCCATTATCATGAGCCTCGATGTTTACTTTGTTAAAAAAATCTGTCAGTGTCATATTGAAAGAAGTGAAGGAAATTAAGACTGACTCTTTTGTAACAAGTTAATCTTCTTGCTAGAACATTGTCAAGTTGTCATCTCTTGAGCTACAGCCAGCAAGCATCATCCAAGCAATACAAGATGGTTCAACTCAACACCGCACTGGGATAATTGATGATAGAGATTATTACGAGTAATGCTTCAGACTAAGTGGGATAAAAGGGCGGTAACAAAGATTGAGCAAGGGTGCAGACGATTACAGCAATGGAGAAGCAGCTGGCTCAGTTCAAGCTTGGATAAACACATGTGAGAAGCAGGTGCATGAAATAGATCACAGTGATAGTTTGGAAAACTAAAAGGAGACAATGAGGATGGCGCCAAGGCTGAAAAATTTTCTGTCATAGTCTAGTTCCCAAGATTGGATTGAGAAATTTTCACGACTCAGAATCAGATTTTGGACTCTACATTAAAATAATTGTGTTACTATTTAACAGTGCCACTAACTAAACACACAATGTGACTCCAAATGACTCTTAACTGGTTCTGTTCAGTGAATCAAATACACTTATGAATCATGTAGAGTGGTAACAGAATCTGACCCACCTACTGAATGGCAATTATGTCTGGATTTGAATCTGAAATCTGATTTATGCTGCCTGTCTAAACAAAATGCAAAGAAATTATTTAATATGACTGAAATAACCTGACTATTGGGTAAGGTCATTTTTCAGGGTCAGATCAGGTAGAAGTACATTAAAGCAACAACTGCACATTTCCACTTTTTATAGTTTAGAATAAATCCTTTGAAAAACACAACCAATAAAATAAAGACCAAAAAAGCTTGTGGCCTTCCTGGGTCTAAGAGGTTCTGGAGCATATGGTGAGAACCGAAAAATTCAAAGGTTATGTGAGTAATCAGAGGCAGACACAGGCCCTAGTGGACACAGTTTATAAATGAATCCAACTGTTCACACTAAAAACATACATTTACACTGCATTTAAAGAGATAGATACCCAACAAATGACAAATCTGACTACTCAGCCTCAAGATTTTCCTCTCTCCCAAACAAGGCTTATAGCAGGATGTCTTAATTCTGTAGTTAAATTCAAATAAATAAATAGAAAGAAAAACAGATGGGTGAATTAATAAACCAAAAAGAATAAAAAGAGAAAAGCATCATTAAATTATCAAAATCAATTACACTGTTGATCTCTTTATGATGTGTCAAATAATTATTTTCTTACATAAAATCTCTCAATCAAAACATATTTCACTATATATATATATATATATATATATATATATATATATATATATATATATACATATATATATATATATATAGTGTACAGTCATATGGACTAGTGTCTTTTTTTTGGCGTTTAACAGCTGCAGTCACCACCATGTGTGGAAAACACAAGTATGGACATTCTGCTAAATCCAAATCTCTTTTGTGTTCCTCTGAGAAATAAAATCATACATGCTGAGCAAAACGAGGGTGAGTAGATGACAGTTGATTTTTAGTCAGATATTCACATACTTTATTTCGACTGTATGTAAGCATATATCCACATGTGAACCAAAAGCAGCACACAATGAAGCCAGCTAATTTGGCATAGTTGAAACACCTGCATAATTCTGCAGATTAAGCATCTCCCTCTTGTAATCGTCCTGCCAAATCAGTTTAAAACTCACTATACAGGGCCATAGCAAATAATTCTGCGCCCTACATGGTGGTGAGTGAACATGCTCCGAAATGTTTGCTTGGCAGTCCCAACGATATTAAAAAATTGAATATTTATTAATATTTCATGGTAGTAGTTTTTAAAGAATACATTGAAAAAAATATCTGTGAAACATTTTCACATTGTTGTAAATTACAAAGACACAGCAAGTGACACTGAATTAAACATGAAATTCTGAATGTAGAATGACTGATATAGTATTTTCTAGTAAAATGTACACCAAACATCTTTATTTGCAACTTTAATTTTTTTAATTTCTTTTCTTTTATGGGTTGAACCAAACGTTAACGGAGATAACTATACGGCACTGTCTCAAAGAAGGGAGGCTGTGTTAAGCCCCTTTTTCTCTCTGTCTCTTTCTCTCCTTTTTATTTGACCTCACTGGCGGCACTGTCTCTCTCTCTTTCTCCTGTCATTACTTTGTGCCTTGCTTTCACCAAGGGGTCGTCTAGAGTCCTGCTGGCCAAAATCTATGAAAGGCGCTCAGCTTATGCAGCCTATTTCATTCCTTCTACAGGGCAAAACAGTATGATTTTTTTTCAGCTGCCCTGGTACTCTCATTTTCTCCAGGACCACCATAAAAACCTTCAACGCTGTATATTTAGCATGTATTATATTTTCCAAATATTATTTTTAGACTAATGAAATGTGAAGTTTCATTTACAAAAAATATAGCAAGACTTAAAACAAATGTGCATGATCATCAGACGTGGGATGTAGTGATAGAGCAGCGACAGTTGTGTCAACTGGCCTAAAACACTCTCACACTGCCCCCGGGCCAGCGGACCATCATTATTGTTGAGCTCTGTTCTGTGAATCTCTCTTCCTCTCACACAGAAACACACGGTCAGTGTCATAATTCAGAAATACTGGGTTATTCAATTCACTGAAAAGGCAGTGCTATCACTAACCTACTGGAGTTCATATTTTTCCCTGAATTATTTCCCTAATAATGTTAAATCAAAGTTTCTTGCATCCAAAACACTCTTAATCATTTTAAATCATTCTAATATGCCACTTAGGTGCTCAAAAACATTCCTTATTATTAATGTTGAAAACAGCTGTGCTGCTAAACATTTTTGTGGAAACCAAGATACATTTCACGACACTGATGGAAAGCCATAGTGCATAGTGTTTTAAATTACTGTTAACTATTGGCAAGGTTTTCAACTTTTTTCATAATTGACAAGTTGTTTCATACTTGATTAACTTTGCACTGTTATTAAACTGAACTGAATCAACACTGAACTGACTAGAATTGAATAATTACACTATTTTCTTGTTAGAACAGAAGAATTTGGATATGTCTCATATTTGAAGTTTGCGTTACTGATTCTGTTATTTTGTTCTTTAATCTGTGAAGCTGCTTTTTAAAGGTGACCTGACTAGACTAACCTAAAACAATACCCAAATAACTATTTGGTTAGTGGTTAATATTTTTTTCCCCACTCACACAGTCCCAGTGACGACATCATCATCATCATCATCATAATAAAAAAATTAAAAAAACACATTTCATTAAAATGATTCGATTTTAATGAAAGATTATAAAAGTATTTTTTATTTTTATTTAGATTGTGTCAAATTTACTGTTGCTTGGCAAAATGTTGCAAACAAAATCCAGTAATTCCATTTAGTCAACAGAAAGCTTTGAAAGTGACTTCTGTATGATTGGTGCACTTTTGAGAATAGAAAAAGGACCTAAATTTGGTCTAAATGTGCACTGACGATAATAGGACCAAAAACGTTTTAAAAAAGTAAACGGGCAATTCATGATAACTAAGTGTACTTATACAGATGATAATGCGATCCCCATTCAGACTTGGAAATGGTCATACAGTGAGTTTACACCAGTGTTTCCCAACCCTGTTCCTGGAGGCACACCAACAGTGCACATTTTGGATGTCTCCCTTATCTGACCAATATATTTCTGGCCCTGGAGTCTCTACTAACGAGCTGATGAGTTGATTCAGGTGTGTTTGATTAGGAACAGTTGGAAAATGTGTAGTGTTGGTGTGCCTCCAGGAACAGGGTTGGGAAACTCTGGTTTACACAACGTACATCCCATACTATTACAGTGGACGAATGGCATGTATAATATACATCCTAATGATTACATCTCATAATAATTTCATCCTCCCATTAATGCAAGTCCATCAATGGAGTGCAACTCAGTAATGATCAGTCAGTCTGTGAAAGACACATAATCTGCGGGTTTCTGCATTCTTGTGAAGTACAAAATCTATGGTTTGTGTGTGTGAACATGAGTGCGTTATTCTTAGAGCATCAAGACTCCACTGATGGAGAGAAATAGCTGCTGCAGGGTACTCATGAATAAAACACCAAAGTTACTCAAGAGCATATCTATTCACACACACATGCACACATACTAATCTAATGGGAGCTACATGACTTGATGGTTTACACACTTCTCACACACATGAAACCACACGGAGGGTGCAAAACTAACAGAAAACTGACAGAGAACTACTATGAGCTGCTCTAAAACTACTACAGCTTAGGGCTGCACGATTATGACAAAAATCATAATTGTCGATTATTCCCTTGATATTGTAATTGCGATTATTAATTACGATTATTTTGAACAGATTTATGCCATTGTTTGAAGCTGCATGCCATATTTTTATATAAAATACATATTTAAAAAAAGGCTGAAAACATTCTTCCTGAACTTTTATTGCTTTTCTACAGCATTGAGCCGCAAATGCCAACTATACATTGGTTTGGTTTCTTCTTTAAACAAAAAAAGGTAAAATTATGCATAGTATAATAATGTTATACTAAAACTAAAAGGAAAAAAAAGAAAAAATGGTCTATTAAAGCTATATATTTCATTTACAATTAAACAGATGAAATTTCAAATTACAGTAACATTTTACAGTACAATTTATATTATCAGGGCTCCATGGCACCAGCACCTGATTTGGTAGCACTGAACATGTAATATTACAAGTTTTGTCTCTTAGAAATGCACATTAGAACAGGAGCTTGAGTTCAGCAGGAGCTTGAGTTGGGATGCAGATGTACATTTGACAGTACCATTGTGAAAACTGTAACAGCCTCATCTTTTATACATAACCAAAAGTACAGCACCTCATTACCATGGTAAAAAAGTAGCCTAACTATATGGTGTTTGCATTGAAAAACAGTAGCCTAAAGACATTCAGTCAATAACAAATCCACATCAACTTATAGAATAATTAACAAAATAATGTAATTATATTCCATTACTCCTTTAACATATTTAGTATATTAATAATATAATAATACTCAATATGAATATCCTACTTTTCTGCCACCGTACCATTGTTACCGTTAGTGTTACTACAGTAAAACTATGGTAAATGTGGGTGATTTGTGGATTGAAACGTCTTCTAACTGGATCGTTGTTGCACTGTTTCTGCATCAGTGTTGATGAGAATAACAGCTCCGATTTATTTGGCTTTAAACTAGTTTAAATTAAAGAGACGGGATTTGAACGAGTGCTTCTTCTATAGATTTCACAGCGTTGTTTAGTGCGTGATCATGACTGGTCACTGTAATAAACGCATCCGCTCTTAGCTCGCGCTGCGCTGTTTCTTTTTGAGGCGAGCGGATAAAAGGTCAGTGTGGCGCGCAGTTCAAACGAGTACCGCTATTTTGTTCCGCTTTTGACACGTTTGCCGTTTAACATCTATCATGCACAACAGAGTGACAACGACTATCAGTTAGACAAAATGTCTTTTATCCACTGTGTTTGAGTTTGTTAAACACCGCACTGCAAACACCTCTTAAGCAAACAGAATAATGCAAGTGGGCATTTTTAATTGTTTATTTATTTTTGTAATCGCGGCTTTGAACGATTATGTAATCGTTGGATCCATAATCGTAATCGCGATTAGAAATTCGATTAATTGTGCAGCCCTACTACAGCTGCTTCGTCAGTACATACAAGTGGTGTTTTTTCGTCGTAGCAGCTTTGCACATTGAATTCTGTCTTGAAATTTGCTCTTGAATGGCTTCTGTGGCCATTCATTTTGAATTTACTCTAGCTCTCTGGTAGTGCAACATCATGATGTCTGGATGTCAGTCCTTACTAAGTGACCTCAAACTCACTAAATAATTCACTGGGCTCTGGGATGCATTGGAATGTTTTTGCAACTTGACAAATGTTGCCACTGCAGCTTCAAAGACAAACTGACACACTTCATAACGAAGTGGACCGAAACATCAGAAGCCAAGATTTGCACTCACTCATTTCCTTTGACCAACACAATCACAGAGACTAGAAGGATCCAAAGAAATGGGTCTGCACTGCAAATAATTTGGTTTATTCAGATTATCCAGAGCTCTTCAAGGTGCTCCAGAAATCCCTCCCCCTGGGTAAACTCCAAACGGATTAGACATTAAAACCATTATTTTCCTGCCATAACATTATACGGCATTGGAAAATTTAATCGGTGTCAAGTATAAAATTACAGACTGTCAAACACCGTTCATTTAAAACATTCTGTATGATTCTAAATGGAGCAAATAAAACAAAAAGCTTCTCAAATAGGTCACATGTTTATCTGGTGCGCAGGTACCCAGTTTAGTTATTGCATTATGAATTATGACTTTCATTTTATGCATTCTGACCCCTGCAAACGCCTACACTAGAACTATACATGAGATTTAGAAGCAGGACTGATGAATAATGAACAATCCACTTCCGACAACTCTAGCTTCCCGTCTGGACCAAATGTACCAGCAAATGGGGATAAACTTCTCTCATTAAAGTACAAGTTCAGTCTTCTGTGCCATATCTCAGATCTTGAAATCAAATTTCTGCACCATTTAGTGCATACCTTAAAGTTTCAACTTTTAGCTCCTTCCACTCAAGTCCAAATTAGATTTGAAATATCATATATGCACTACAAATCAGCCTCAAAAGGAATAATTACCTCTGTCAGCACTTCTTATTCACTTAATATTATGACTCAGACTTCTTATGGACTAATCTACAGAGTTCGTTTGTTAGCAGAATTAAGGAGTTAATAATATCTTTAAATTGCCTGCACAAATTGGTATTCTGAAAATAAAAAGACCCTATGCTGCAAGCCCCTCGCATGGCAGATTTGTAGCGGAATCTAACAGACACATAGGGTAACCCGTCAGTTTCCCGTTTTGCTTTCATCCCGTGGTACTAATGGCTCTAAAGCCTTCATCTTGCACCTTGTGACATATTGAGATTGGTGCGCAATCCACGCAAAGGTTGTGCCAAAAGACCTTAGTTCAGAGCTGACCAGCCAATAGCAGCACAAGATGAAAGCACAGGCAGGAACCTGACTAATTTCTTGGGAATTATGATTTCCTTTGACTTCTTTTAGACTAACTTGAAAAGTACCCCATTGTGCAGAGGATTTTGAAGTTTATCATTATCTTTATTCCTGGGAGATTATATGTTCAAAAACTTTTTTAGCACCACTCTCTTGATCTGGATGATTTGAATAAAGTTTGAAAAACAATTTTTAGTGTACTGAAGAACACATTTATACTCTAAGAATGTCTGTAAAAAATAGGGCACAATGTACTGTTAACATGAAGTAATTTTAGCCATTGTTTTTTCACAGGTGTTATACTTGTATTTTGAATTACATACTCCATTGTGGAAATTTCTGTAAACTTAAGAGATAATGAAGAAATTATCAGTAACTTTGTTTTTCTACTGATTTCTTTTTCTTACAGTGTACAATAAACACATTTTACAACAACACATATTTACAGGATTTATTTTACAGCATTTAGGAATTTAGGTAAATGTTAATTCATTGCTGTTGTTCACTGTTCATGATTAATCAAAAACTTTAATGTCAACTTTAAAAACTTAATTTTAAAAGTGTATAAATGAACATTAACCTAGATTAATAAATTCTGCCAAGTATTGTTAATTGTTAGTATAAATTACCTAATGCATTGGCTAATATAAACCTTCTAAACCTTTTAGTTTAGAAGTTTAGCTAATGCATTGGGTATTATGAACTAACCATAAATACATAATATACTTGTATGTGTTACATATGCAGCAAACTATTTTGATACATTTAACTGAAATGTTAAGAAACCTAGTATGGTTTTAATGTATATGCTAAATTGAAATTAAAGTCCCCCTGTAGTCAAATATTTTATCCCTTAAAACTTATCTTTGATCATCAAAATGACATATTTAAATGTTTTTTCTTGTGAAAATAATTTTCTCATGCCTTAAAATAGCTTGAATGTAACTCAACACCCTTGCCTCATTTACTATACGCTGATCTATGAATATGCAAATTAGCCCCGCCTCCACTCAGTCGCAGCAGCCAGCGCCTCCTGATCCACTGAACTGTAGTAAATGGCATACACGGATAATGACTGATAAAACTATGTTTTTACTAGCGGACAACTACAGTGAATACTGTAACATTCGTTAAAGTTACTTACTTGACGATGTTGTGTCCTCAAAATGCCGTTAAGACTGAATGCAGCCGTTTGTGATTCTTGATTCGCGCCCGCGAGCATACGCGTGTGTGAAGTGCAGACACCGATGCGGGAGAGGTGGGTCTGACTGCGGGCTACTTTTACACTGTTGCCGCGGGTTATAATGCAAGTTAGCGGTTCTAAATTCACATTAAACCACGGCTTCATGGGTTTTTTGCTCTAATTTATGTTTGGTTTTGTGCTGGTATTGGTATATTTTGCATGCTAGTGATAGGAATCGATCCCTTGACGTGATTGGTTATTGGTTTGTGACGTAGCAACCCGAGGGCTGTTTCAAGCCGCATTTCTGGGAGTGCCATTGGGAAACTACAGTTTTAAGGAGAAAATACTCAGCAATGGTGTTGATTAATGGATTGGCACATGGTTTGTCTAAAAGGATATTAAAAACAGCACATAGACAAATAAACAACATAAAAAACTTGATTTTCACTACAGGGGGACTTTAAAATTAACCTAATACATTCTTCAAAACCATTGTTGATTGTTAGTTCATAGCATGTTATTTTGATACATCTGTTGGAAATTGCAATTTCATTAACATGTTGACAAATTCTGTATTTTTTGACATTTAGCATAATGTGGAAATGAGGTTATTTTATCTGAACATAATTCAGACTATTTTTCCTACTTAAAACCAACATGAAGTGCAGACAGTGTCTATCACTTGACCTTTAAAATGTCCCTTGCTATCAAAATCTCAATAGATTTTATGTTAACCTCGCAGCATCTTCCAATAGTAATACTGAATCACTGTAAAATTATATTGATACATTAGAAAACAGTTTGCACAGTGTAATAAACACATTTATCCATCAAATATATTTGGACCACTAGAACAAATGTCAGACTGACAGGGCTGGGTGTGTGACCTGAGCTGGTATGTGATCAATATTTCATTGGATTTTTGCAGTGACAGTAAGCATATCACTCTGGCACATGCTACTGCCTTTCAATGTATTTGTACGGCATTGATAAGCACAGTGTGAGACCAGCCATTAGAACAAAGCCCTGCTGCTGCTAAAACACACACACTCCATTCTCTTTCTCTCAATCTGTTTCTCTTTTCTTTTTCTTTTCTCTCTGTCATACAAACACACACACAAAGCCATGCCATTACCGCACTGCTGGTTGCTGTATTATGCCTAAACACACCCAGCAGTGAGCCATGTGAGCAGTGAGACTTATGCAAACACTGTTAGCATGTTAGAAGAATCATTCATGTTCATTTGCTATGGTATATTAATTTGTGTGCAAGAATAATTTGGTGAATAACGATTTTCGTGAGCCCTCTGCATATGTAATATCCTTTTCAAATTCATGCTACTCTGCAGTAAAAAGAGGTCAGCTGGTGTTACCATTGAATGCTTGATGCAGAGACATCGCTGCTGACTGCACAACTGACAAACGTCAATCAAAAAAAGGTTTTGTTACCCTTCAGTGATTTGGATGGATAGGAATCTGAATCTGAATGAATGTGAGCAGCCAAATCACATAACGGTCTACAGCAGTGATTCCCAAGCAGGGGGCACTTAAGCAGGATCCAGGGGGTCCTTGGAAAGATTTCAATTTTACTTTGTTAAATCTATAAAACAGAAAAGCCTAAAATAACCACTCATGATTTATTCAGTTCCTTAGGAAAAGAAAAAAAAATGTGTGTAATGGGTGTAAGAGTCTCTTTTTCACTAATAGGGCTGTGGGGGAACAAAAGACAAAAAAGGTCGAGAGACACCAGTCTACACCATTATAAGATTTTAGAATAAAATAGAATGCATTGCAAAAAAAAAAAAAAAAAATCTTGTCATTTTTACAGCAAGAGACTTGTTACAGTAAAAAGCTGTTAATTGGTTAACTAAGTTATAATTAAAATAGGGTGAATTTTTTTAAATTGAATTAAACATGACATTTTGAAGTAGAAAGGCTGACAGCATTTTTTTGTAAAAACAAACTTCAATGATCTTTGCTTTATTCACAGCTTCAAAGAATCTTTTTTTTTTTTTACAGTGTCAAATTTGTTTTGTTTTGTTTTTTCATAGTAAAAACTATCCACCTTATTCTTCACGTAAAAATGGGTGCGGCCATTTGTCAAATTTATGAGTCTTGCTTCCAGTCTCATTTGCTTCCAGCTATTTTTAGCTGTACAAAACGCTCATTTTGCTGCTTGATATTGCAAATTGGTGTGTCTTACCATATTATTTTAGTGTATTATCTTAATTATGAACACACTGGTTTGTAATGCAAACAGTTTTAGCGTTTACTGCACGTTGTTATTCTTCTCGTTGTTTTCCTATAGTGGCAAATGAACTAGAAGTCTCGCCCATAGACTTACTTCCGCATTTAGGAATAAGGTGGATTGGCTAATGAATATGGTGAAAAACATCAAAACGACATTCCCAGAAATTCCTGTGAGACACATCACATATAATTATATTAAAATTTTTTCAGATTTGTGCTATTAGTAATGTACATTAGGGTGTGTTGTGTTACACTCTCTTTTATTTAATTAATGTTTATTTCATTCTTTTAGTGTCGTGTGCTACCGTGATAATGTTTTGTCTTTGTATAACCCCGTTCTCCATCTACACACAAGTATTTGCCATGTTTTAAAGCACAGGCCACTAGATACATATTAGGGGTGTAACAGTACACGTATTTGTACCGAAAATTTTTGGTATGGGTTTTTCATTTGATACGCATGTGTACTGAACAAATACAGCATTGCTTTAACCACTGCATGAGTGGAACTTCATTGGACACTTTCAGTTTTATATATTGTTACTTTTGATAAGAAAGAAAGTCTCATCTTTCAAATTATGTCCATTTTTTCAGGAAATTCAAACAATAAATGCCGTTATCATGCGCTTTGATGTGACAAATGTGGCTTTGATCGCTGTATAAACACCTCAGTTCAAACTGCAGTGTGGAGTGCGATCATCCCTTCCTCTTTACTACTAGTTTTAACGTGAAATAAACATGAATGAACGAACATCTCATGTCTCACGTAATTGCTCAATCCGTGTTTTAGCGAAAAGATGTCAATAAAACAGCTTCTAAACAAAACATAGCATTTCATTTACCTCAGGCAAGTCATCAATGTCCACAGCTTGTTAGTTTGCTAGAAAAATGTCTAGACGAGCAAAATATTAGATACTCATTATATTTCACTTTACCTGTTAGGGATGTCTTAATTATTTAATGTATGTTTAAATAAATCTGTTATGAAACAAGTTAAGACAGCCACTGTGTAAATGAATATATTTCAACAACAAATAGAAATTTTATAATTTAGAAGTTAATTTAAAAACTGCATTGTGCGCAATTTTACATGTTTGCATACCATTTCTTAAGTTGAATGCTGATTATTATATTTAAAAATAAATAATAACTGAAGTTAAGTTTGGGCTCTGTTGTTAATTGTAACCTTATAGCAATGTAAAATGACTCTCTGTAGTTTAGATCATAAGCTGAGATAGATTTTTATCCATAAGAAAAATGTAATTATAATTTAATTTATTCATAGAAAGATCAGTTTGTTCAGTAAACCACTGTTTAATAAAAAAAAAGCAATGTATGTTTAGTTTTTTCCCCCGCTGTACCGAAACCATACCCGAACCGTGATATCAAAACCGAGGTACATACCGAACCATCATGTTTGAGTACTATTACACCCCTATACATGTGAATTTCTGTTTTATCACCTGCATTATTATAGTGGTTTTTAGTACATTTCATAGTAAAAAGTCTAAGTGGTTTGGCACAATAATATTACATCACTTAATGAAATACACAGCTAAAAGTTGTACAATATACAGGAACCAATATGCCATCCCGTAAACACTGGAAACACTGTCACAGTATTTTTACCGTGAATTTCTGGCAACCAGAACCGTCAGTTTTCTACCCTGAATTTAACAGGAAATTGAACGAGATTAGAAAACACCACAGCATAGTGTACTGTAACACAGAAGAAGAGAAAAACAAATCACAACCAAATCTCTGCAATCCAGTGACGAATCAGAAAGGATTCCTGACAGAAAAATGAAACTGCTTTGACAATTTACTCCCAAAAAAAAAAAAAATGTGAGTGCTGTACACGCAGATCTACGTGGTACAGGTTTTACTGTCTCTGAGGATTGTCTAAAACATCCCTCAAAAGACAATTATGTAATGTAAAGGGTATACAGTGCACTGCGCTATAGAGGGATGAATGATACGGTTGAAAAAGTTCCCATGATGCCATGCGTTTGGCTCGCCCCCATGGAAGCTTCATTAAAAGATCAAACTATCAAAACCAACAAATTTCTCCCTCACTCAACCCTTCTTCTGCTGTACATCTCTCACCGTGTCTCTCCCATATGCATGCGTTTAACAGCTTTGAAACAGAAGCTCCCTGTGGTTTCTTATCCTTTTCTGATATAATAACTCTAATAAAGCAGGAACACGCAAGCAGCAGTGTACATCCTTCGCGTTATAACGATTTTGATCTCTCGTTCCCACTGCTCTGAGAGCCCTTCGAGAGTAAGCGTGTGATTGCGAGTGCACGCGTGTTAGGATGTGGGTGCACATGTTGCACGTAATCCCTTTCCCGGGGAAAATTCCTCCACAATCTTCACAGTAACAGCTGGGGTTACGGTGACAACACCCCATTACTGCTCCGGTAGCCTTGGCAACACCGTAGTGACACTACACAGTTTGACAGAGATAAGAGAGGTGGTTAGCGCCGCGGACACGGGGCATTTAAATTCATCACCCTCATCTTACATCAGTGTTAATTTCGTCAACGAAGACGACGACGAAAAATATTCGTCAACGAACATTTTTTCTGTGACTAAGACGAGACGTTGACGAGCTAAAACTAATATCCGATGATAAAAACTATGACGAAATTTATACCGCGTCTTCGTTAACAAGACGAGACGGGACTAAAATGTTATTTGAGGACTACCGGACATTCGAAATACATCCTGTAGGCTAACTGTCTTGGCTTCCAAAATGTGCGTCTCTGTCATTGGATAAGGGGCGTTTGCATATCTAGTCTCAGTATGGCAGTCGCAGTGGACGGATAGGCTACCAAAACGCGAACTAGCGATCTGAAACAATGGCCTCAGCACCCGAAGGGCTAGGGATTGGGTGACCAGACGTCCCGTTTTTCCCAGGAGTCATAATTCGTTGTGGATTAATTTAAAGTTAGTGAAGGCGGGATAGGCAGAATCGCGCTGATAGAAGCCCTCTCTCTCGCTCACGCTCCACTTCTTCAGTCTCATACAGTGCGCGATCAGTTCTCAGTGCTCAAATACACACACAGCAGTCCACACGTCTATCGTGTAGAGTCAGAGTATCTCACGTAAATACAGTCGGTTATGACTTAAGTGAGCGTAAACAGGTGGGTGAAAACAGTGTGTGTCAGTATTACATGCATACCTTCCGTCTTAAAGGGACAGCATTCTTAATTATCTGTGTCATCAACGTT
Organism: Tor tambroides; assembly: GCA_021397915.2. Classification (NCBI taxonomy): domain Eukaryota; kingdom Metazoa; phylum Chordata; class Actinopteri; order Cypriniformes; family Cyprinidae; genus Tor; species Tor tambroides. The sequence goes on along the minus strand of JAFVLL020022810.1, from coordinate 25,138 downwards.
AACGAACAAAAGATGTTAAATAAATCTATACTTGTTAAGCAAACCTACTGTATCTGAAAAATTAGTTTAATTTGTATCTCTACCAAAAAATGAAAATTTATTCCAATTTTTCCAAATTCAATCCTTGATTCAAATTTCTCATAAGCTTAATTGATCTAAATTTAGTCTAAAGAGAGAAGAACTGATGACTATTTTTGTTTGAATACTACATATACAATAGCTACCAAAATAAATGTTGGTAACTGCAGTTTGACTAAAAGTAATGACTAAAAGTTGACGAAAATGCAATGACTTTTCGTCGACTAAAACTAGACTAAAACTATGAAAGACTCAAATGACTAAAATGTGACTAAGACTATTAAGCATTTTCGTCTCAAGATAAAGACTAAGACTAAATCAAAAATGCCTGCCAAAATTAACACTGTCTCACATCTGCCCTCTCTCAGCGCATTACTTTTATATAAATTAGATTCAATTCATTTTAGCATTGAAAAATGTGATCAACTGTAAACGCGGCCTTTTAGAGTCAATGGGAACGCGGGGCGACGATATAAAGATGATGATGCCTCCTGTGTTTGGAGATCCTCTAATATTTATCATCTGTACCCTCGATCTATACGTCTTCATCTGCGTCTCTCCCTCACTGGTGCGGAGGAGAGTTGAACATTCTAGCTTTATTCTGTCAGGCTGTAATTAGTTTTCAAATTCGATGACACTTCTTTTGTTTACTCATCCTTTGCGGTGTCTTTTTCCTCATTGAAGTGTGGCTTGGAGGAGTAACATCCTTTATATCATATGAGAAATAAAACCGTGTTTCATATTCTCAGAACGCTCCCTCACTTCTCTCTGAATTCTCCCCGCTCCCTCTCGCTATTCTTATCAAAGACTTTAACTTTTACAACGCAGTTGTGTTTCCTTTCTTTTTTTCCCCCATCCCACTCTCCCTGTTGTCTTGTTCTGTAATTCCCTTCCTCTCTCCTTCCGTCCATATGTTTGTTGTGCTTTTCCTCTAAACTCTTGTTCTCTCTCTCTCATGGCCTCTCTTTGCTGATACTAATGTCTGTTTGCTGTTTTTGTAACTTCCTGTAAGCGAAGCCAATATCCAGCAGATATAGGGCACTCAAGGAAATAAAGTCAGCAATTTAAGTTGTCACTCTGAACTCTGGGGAGACGGTCAACTCGCTAATGCTATATGCTGTGCTGCAATCAGACAATCGCTAATGCATCTGACATTTGTTCTGTCTGACCCTGCATGCATAATACCGGTAATAACGACAATCTGAAATGCTGTCTTTAAAAAGAAATAAACAAATCAGGGCTTGAATTTCGGCGCGGGATTGCGTGTACTGCACATAATTCTACTCATTCCCACATTTTCTGCGCTTGTAACATGGGAAATTCCCGCAAATATTTCCGTGTGAAACAGACGGAACAGATACACGTGCTTTTGAGTCTTACAATTTTAAACATTGAAGTGCAAGATGACACCAAAGAGAACTCAATTTAGTACTTGCGCGTAGAGCCGCATCTGAAACAGCGCGTGAAGAATTAAGTTATGTGTTGCGCCTTATTTCACATAAACGGACAAATACATACAAAATGATGTCAAAATGCCCATTTTAATGAGTATTCACATAAACAGTTGATTTATACTAAACATGGTAGGTATATAAGCTATTAAGTGAATGTAAACAGTTGAGAAACAAAACTTGTGTAACAGTATGTCAGATCCGTGCATGAGGTCTTAAAGAGACAGCACCCTAAATAAACCTGCTGATGTCTGTCATTGTTTATTTATACATTGAAGACTAACAAGTGTTATTTTAAAGTTTAATAGATTATTTAGTTTCTGTGGTATTTCTGTACCTGTTATGCCTACCTGAAAAACAAACCACAGTTAATTTCAGTTGCATCTTATTGTACTTGTTTGTGCCATTGCTTGTCTTTTATTTGTTATTTTATTACTGACTGCTTTCTTGTCTTTTTAAGTTAAAATAAATTCAATTCAGAGTTTGAAATCAAAGTATCTTCCTCACAATATAAATATGAATCAACAACATTATAATTAAACACAAATACACTGTGTGACAAAACATTTAGGTTAGATGACTGTAGTTTAAGAATTATGTCTAAAAAAATCTCCCAACTCCCCGCTCAAATTAAAAAAATCCCCCCCATAAGAATCACCTAAAGGGGGAAACCCTCCACATTTTCCAAAATTCAGGCCCTGCAAATAATGACAGTGGAATAAAATATACCTGATTTGAGAAGTGACTAAAATAATTGTTAAAAATTACTTAAAAATTATTACTACTACTACTACTACTACTACTACTAAACAGAAAACACATGGCAGATATTAATAATAATAATAATAATAATAAACAACAATAACAACAACAACAACAATTTTAAGTGTTTCTCCAAAAAAAAAAAAAAAAAAAAAAACTCCATTTGTTCTCAATCCCTTTGCTGTCTAGGAGAAACAATTGAGATATTAACTAAATCCCATTTGTGATTTGTCTTTCCTATCTGTTGTTTTTCTGCTCCATTTAACACAATTTAGTCACATCCTCATCACATCCTCATGAACGTAAAGAGTTTTAAGCTTTCTCTTGGTAAAACAGAGTTTAGAAACGTCCATTTTGCTAAAGCTAAAATCAATGTCAAGATTGTTTTTCCAAACACTTTGTTCAATACATTCTCCACTCTTTTACTAAACAGAAAAGACATGGCAGATGTGATGTCTTGTAACACCTACTGTAGCATCCATTTTCAAGAGCTGAACATCCTGTCTAAACCAGTCATAACATGACAGGTTTCCAGCAATAAGTAATACCTCTCCTCACTTAAAGTGAAAATGCTGCATGACATGACACAAATCACAGCCAATCAGAAAATATTCCATGTTTAATATAGAATTATGTCAACAGTGATTTTGAATCAGTAAGATTTTACTGTGGGCAGTGCTACCCAAAATAGAAGCTAACTTACCCCTTCGCTTGACACGGCTAGTCAGGAGAGATAAAATACATAAATATAGTATAAAATCATATGCAGTATAAATGTATATTCCTGTTACTAACAACAAAATTAAAAAGCACATAGGGCTCTTATAACTGCCTGCACTAAAAAGCGTTTAACAGCAATAAAATTTTGGGTAGGTGTCAAGATCCCACGCATGAGGAGACAAGCGATTGAGCAAGCCAGTGGTCAACCATTAAAAATCTTTAAATGGCTGCTGTCTCTGGCCTAAAAATCTGCAACAAGTTTTGTAAATGGACCGGGGATCAGTCAGTAATGAACCGTGTAATATTGTTGAGTCACTCATCCATAAAGGGAACTACACTTTACTTACAGTTATTCGGTCTGAACATGGGTCTTTTTCCGTTTTGTCTGGAGGAGTTGTTTGTTTAGTTTAAGGAAGATGTATTATTTATGGGGCACAGCTGGCTATTAAAAAACATCTGACAGAACCATTTGACACTGTTCACATTTTTTCAAAGGTTCACCTTGGATTTAGCAAAGAACTCCTTTCTAAGAATCATTCCTGGTCTACATGATTTCATTTACAAAAAGGTCTGATCTGGTTCTTACAGGTTTGGAATGACATGAATACAGGATTACAAACATTTTAACTGCCTACAGAAATGTTTGGACCTTGAGAACCAAATGGAGAAGTTACAATGCGATGTTATTTGTCTTTACAAATTATCTTTGTGTGGGGGTTCAAAATGTTTAAAAGGCTTTCTTTTATTTTTTTATCTCTCTCGCACTCTGTATCTGTTTGGTAGAGGTCAAACCAATCATGTCAAACCAACTGTGTGATTGTAGGAGTGAAGACTGCAGGACTGAGTCTTTTCATGAGTCACGCACTCTTAGATACAATAAACAAACTGGATACTGATTCATAATATTATACATATTTACCTATTTATTATTATACATTACATTCATGTTGCTAACTGTACTATTCAAACTACATGCATTCACATTCATAAATTAATCAAAATACGTATGCATACACAAAAAAGCACCACTACTAGTATTCTTCATACTTTGGGTTAAGGTTTTTTAAGCATTAAAATCCATGTGTAATGTGTTGGTGCTACAGACACAGATGATACCACAAATCATGTTGCTTGCTGAGGAGAGGTGTGCTAGTACATTTCTAAGTGATCAGATTTATGATTTTCGCCTTGAGCATGTTAAAACTTGTGGAAAAGTACCACAAACTTTCACTGAGGGAAAGAACCCGAGCCATATCTAGGTAGTAGGGATGCACGGTATACCGATACTGGAAAAACACTGGTATATATTATATTTCAAACGGTACGATATCGTAATTTTGCTCAATTCGGTATTTCATACACTGCTGTTGCGAAGTGCACCTGTAGGTGGCAGTGCTTCCCAAATTGCTGCGCAACCGGTAAATATGACAACAGAACAACGCGATAGATCAAACAGATGAAACTATCAACGCACCCAAAATTAATAAATAAAGAGAACAGTAGAAGTGAAATATGGCATTACTTTGCATACAAAACAGATGACAAAGGTGAACGAACTGACCTTACTGCACCTGTATGCAAGCGTTGCTATAAACCATGTGTTGCAGAAGGCAACACATGAAACCTTTTTAAGCATTTGTCGCTTGCTCATCCTGATCTTTTCAGAGAATTAAGAGATCGACAGGTGAGTGCATCATTCATAAATTCAGATTTAATTTTAACTTTTATTTACAACTGATCAACGCACATACAGATGTGATACAGTAAGCGCAAATGTGCGTGTGAGACGCTAGAACCAGTGAAGTTTTGGTCACGTGATATGCACTTGCATTTCATACAATCGAATATTAATTGAATTTGAATTAAGCAAGAGTTTTGCTATATTAATTTTAGTATCAATAATATGAAGCGAATGTTTCTGACACGCTGCTGACCGCTAATATGAAGCAGCCAAGAGAGCGAGAGAGAGAGATTTGGATTTAATGCTTTTTCTTTGGCTGTCTGAGTCTGAAAACAATCTGAGAGAGAGAGAGAAATAATAACATGATTTTGAATATTACTTTGACTGTTAAAATAATAACGCAACATTTGTTGCATTAATTGCTACTTCAGTTTTTTTTGTTTTTTCCCCATCAAACTCAGTCAAAATGTAACTTATGTTCCCGGTAGGTTTTTTGTTACATTTTGAGACATTTTGTTTGCACTGTGTTTGCACTGAAAAGATAACAAGATTTGAACAGATTTTCATTGTATTACTTCAGTTATATATTTATATATTTTTTTTTTTCTGTTACATCAAAATGTAACCTTTGTTCTCTGTAGGTTTTTTTGTTACAGTTTGATACAAAAGGTATTAAGATATGAATCTGTTTTTATTATTTTTATTTTAATAAAATTGTTTTCAAATCACTTATCTTTTGAGGCTGGTTATTTGTCACCTATGGTATCGATTTAGTATCGATACCGAGGTATTACATTCTGGTATTGTACCGAAGCCAAAATTATGGTATCGAGCCATCCCTACTAGGTACTAGAACATCAGAGACTTTGGGGCAGGATTTTTAGATTAGCAAACACCAGAAGACCATAGCAACTGCAGATCAACACACTAAAAAACAACTCAGAACATATTAGCAACCACACAGCGATGTCCTGGCAATCATCCCAAACACCCTAGCAGACATTAAGATCTGGAATATCTAAACCAGAGAATGTTCGTTTTCACAGTTCATTTGGAAGAGATCAGCCAAAAATCTGAATTCTGTCATCATTTACGCACCCTCATATCTTTCTCTTTTCTGTGGAACACAAAGAAAACATTTTAAAGAATATTAGTAACCAAACAGTTCTGATTTCCCAAAAAAAAGAAAAAAAAAAAAAAGAATGTTCCTCAGAAGAAAGAGTTATACAGGTTTACATACGAGAACAATCCCTTTAATTTTCTCCCAGACATTTTCACATTCAACCAAATGCATCCTACCCTTAATGCCACTAGTGAGTTTTTGAAAGACCCTGAGATAATGCAAATAACTCTCAATTAGTCTGCCTTTGTTCTGCCTAATGTTCATCGGTGCCATATTAATCATGAGGGTTGTTGGGATTAAATCCTTTGGGGAAGTTAAAATAAGCAAGATATGCACATTACCTTGTACATTTTAACCTAGAATCTTGATGTTGATTTAAAAAAACTCTATGGACATGTTATGAATCAACTACTCGTAAGTTTCTTGGCAAACTTTCTTTAATAGCTGAGTTTTAAAGAAAATGCAGTGTTTACCTCGACAGAGTAAACTCAGCAGGAATGCTGGCAAAATGGCAGCTCTAACACTAATAAATGAAGAATTTTCTTGTTCTGAAATGGAACAGAGCTACTGTATCTCCCTCTCTCTCATCCCTGATTTTTTGTTAGTGTGTGAGTGTGTTTATACTGCACACTTCCCACGCGCAGTGAGCCTATGACTTGCATAAGAGAACCTCACCTCTTTAACTCTCTCCTTCTCTCACACACACACAAATACACACAAATCAAACTCTTACTAACCAGGGCTGCGTTTCTCGATAACGATTGATCTTAGCGCTTAAGAGCGTTTTCTACGAGTCATTTTGCGAACGTTCGTTATTGTTTCACGTGCGTTTCCCAAAAATGCACTTAACACAACTGCACGTAGCCCTGCTTTAAGTGCTACTTAGGAGTCGCTATCCGTTGGTCAAGTGCTGAAATGTCAATTTATAGAATGGCTGGTATGTGCACGCTCGTTTATTGAACCGAATGCTGCGTTCCAGACAGCTCAGATAATACAATATAATATAATTTACATTTACATTTAGTCATTTAGCAGACGCTTTTATCCGACAAATGAGAACAATCAAAACCAACAAAAGAGCAACTACATGCAAGTGCTATGACAAGTCTCGGTTAGCCTAACGCAGTACACATAGAAAGGTTTTATTTTATTATATTTTAATAAGAAACAAGTAGATAGAATAGAAAAAAAAAGAAAGCTAGTGTTAGTTTTTCAAGAAAAGGTAGCAGTTAGAGAATAAAAATGCAATTGATAGAGGGTCAAGTGTGTGTGTGTGTGTGTGTGTGTGTGTGTGTGTGTGTGTCTTTATTTTTTTATAAAAAGAAGACAGATAAAATAGAATTAGAATAGAGAGTGCTAGAGTATACAGTAATATAATATAAGTAAGTATAATAACTATATAAGTGATAAGTATAATATTAATCTACTATAGCCTAATAAAATTATATATATAGTACATTAATGTTATATTTGTAGATTACTATTATTCTATAATATAATATCTGTAGAGACGTTATTTCCGGGTCCAATACATGGCTGGTTTTCGTCATTGACAGATTTTTTTTTTTTAAGATTATCCCTATTTTTCCCAGTCTTTGAAGCGTATTTCCTACATTATTTATTTTATTCGTTTTTTTAAGTCATTTAATTTAAATGTGTATTTCTGTTTTTTGTTTTCTGCCATTTTTAATTATTTCATTTATAAATTCATTAAACAAACAAACAAACAACAAAAACGAGTAATAAAGTGCACAATAAAGTACAATCAAAAGCTTTAATTATAATCACATTGCACTTTAATAAAGTTAAAGGTGTAATCTGCCGATTTTCCTGCAGGTGACCTCATAAATCTGTCTTCTTACGATGCACTTAGGGATGTACGATTACTCCAGAGCACTCGTAGATCTACGAAGATTTTCAAGTACTACTTAAGTTACGATGGTTTTGGGATACGGTCCGCAAATCTAAGATGATTCGTGCGATCGTTTTTACGATCAACTTAAGCTTACGATGCTTTTGGGAAACGCAGCCCAGACTGATATTTCTTTAAAACCAATGAAATAAGAAATGTTTCTCAAGGTTGGAAGCTAGAGAGCTAAATATCACACAGCAATGTCAAAACCAAACCACCAGCACTGGATGATAAGCAAACCATAATAAGCAATAAGCTTTAAGTTCACGGTTCAGTTCACTAATAGAACACGCTGTGAACACAAAGCACTTCAGGTCATTTCACAATTACAAATATTTTTGGCCTTCACAAGTTACTTTACAAACATAATGACCAAACAACACAAGATGGACAATTTATCTACTTTTATAGAGATGAGAGGTACATATAAAAAGTATGTGCCACATCACTATATAGAAATTTGGAGTCAGTAAATAAAATTCTATTTTGCACTTGTACTTCTATTTATAAATGGCATTTCAAATAAACATCAAATGTTTCTTAAGCACTAAATCAGCATGAGAATGATTTCTGAAGGATCATGTGACACTGAAGACTGGAGTAATGATGCTGAAAATTCAGCTTTGCATCACAGGAACAAATTACAAATATATAACATATATTAAAATAGAAAACAGTTTAAATTGAAATATTTCTCAATATTACTGCTTTTACTGCATTTTGATTAAATAAATGCAACCTTGTTGAACAAAAACAGATGTCTTTCAAAAACATTAAATAATCTTACAAACTTAAACAGTAGTGTACATCACACTGCTTAAACCCTTTCTAATATTAAATGTATTATTATTCATAAAATTATAATTCTATTCATTAAAAATAGGTATTTTTTAGTGAGACCGGTTGCAAGAAAAATATTGTGGGAATAATGTGTTTATCTCACTGCCTCGCTCTCTTTTTCCCCTTGGACACCTGAAGGTATTTAGAGTCTCTTAACGAAATCTGTTTAGTTACATAAGACTGTCATTTTAATTTTATTTAGTTTGATTCATTTTAAAAAAAATATGATAAACAACTAAAATGGAACTCAAATGTGGAATCACTTTAAGAGATGTGACTCTCAGACTGTCCTGTAAATATAATAGCAAACCGGGGCGGATCAGATGGTAACAGCCTTATGTAAACCTGTAACTGTATACAGAAGTAAACATTGGGACCTTTTATGCCATCTATAACAATAATTTGTATTCTAAACAGTTTGGCATTCCAGGCAACTCCAGCTGATGTGTGTAAAATTCTGTTCTGTTTTTGTGCAATTCATTTTTTTTTTTTTTTTTTCACCACCACATATTCCCACCACGTAACGGTTTTATCTCACTCTCAGACACAATACCCCATTCTCTGCCATTTTTCATAACCGGAGAGATGCTGACAGCACTAACATCAGTGACTGACAGCAAAGAATAACCCACAACGTACGTGCTAATGTCATACGCACGTCAATGACTAGCTCAATGCAGTTCATGCAGCATCAACTGAACTTTTTCGTAAAATGTTGTTGTGACTCCTGAAAATTTAAGGTAGTCATTTTTGTTACACAGTAGATTTTTCTCTTCATAATTGAATTGTGTATGTACATAGCAACCTGAACACAGGGGTTAAAGCAAAAAAAAAATCCTGAGCCTGAACTTTTTTCCGGGGGTGGGGGGTTGTGGGGGTGGAGGGTTATTTGGTAAACAAACAAACAAAAAAACATTTGAAAATGATTTTCCATTAAACTACCCGATAAATAAACTAATAAAACAAAATGGTACAAATAAAGTGCTGCACATGCAAAGAACGCAACTGTGGCAACTTTAACATTTGAAAGGATATTATGGCAAAGTTATTGCTTTCCTTATTCAAACTGATTTTTTTTTTCATGAATATATGATTGTCCTGAAGAAAGAAAGCTGTATCATACATTTGGAAAATTATGAGCTGAAAAACAGGCTTTAATATGACTATATTTATATATAAACTAATGACGAGACAATAATAATTGGTTCAAATAAAGTATCAAAACCAAGTAATTACATGGTTTTACTGTTAATTACATGGTTTCACTGTTAAAATACATGTAATATGCCTATATTATAAAAAATAAAAAAAAATACCTGCAGAGGGCGCCAGCGGCCTGGTGATGTTTCATGTGATTCAAGGACGTTTAAATCCATTTCATTTTAATATTTAGCCACATGCAAAGTCAAACATTTATTTTGAAATCGCGATGTATAATCAATCGCGTGATTAGAAATACGTTGATGTATTCTCCTGTGTTGGCACCATAGACTGTAAAAAGGCACAGGTTTATAAATGATTTACGTTACGGTAAATTTGTCCAGGAAATCATATAGTTCTTATGGAGATGACGTGATTATTTTGAGCTGTTTACAAAGCTCTGCTGCTTTTTTAATAGCTTTTCTATGTAAAAATGGCCCTAAGTTAGATACACACGCAGCTTTTTCAATGTGTCGCGCTCGAGACGCAGCCGCTTCTTTTCCATTTCTCTGCATAGGGCTGGGCGATAATTCGATAACAATAATTATCGCAATATAATATTCCTTGATAAAACAATATGAAGAGTTCGATAAATGTTCGATATAATGTTTATGTGCCAAAAGTGGAACGAAACAGCGCGACTCGTTTGATCAAAGTTCAAACTGCCGCGCAGCGCGAGCTCACTAGACCAGATGCGTTTACTCGGTCACGCGAGCACTAAACAGCGCTGTGAGATCCAGTGTGAAGCGCTTGAATTCAGCGATGAACACAAATGACTCCGTGATTTAAACTAGTTTATAGCCAAACAGGAGAAACACTGTGTGCAACAAGACAGTTAGAAGGCTTTTCAATCTACACATCGCCATCATTTACCATGGATTTACTGTGGCCAACACTCACTGCACCATGGTATTGTGGCAGAAAATGTGGGATATTCATAATTTATTACAGGAGTAATGGTATATAATTATAGTGTATGTATTTGTGATTAAGCTATAGCATGTGTGCATTTATACTGAATGTTTTTAGACTACTGTTTTGCATACAAATAGGCTACCTAAAAACCATATAATTATATTTTTACCATGGTATTGAGGTGCTAAATGTGTGGTTTTAACTGTTTATCATGATTTAAATGTATGCTACTATTGGAGACCAATGCTTAATTATAAAAAAACCTTGGTCAGAATAAATTTAACCATATAAAACTGAGATTGCTACAATTTTTTTACAGATGTTACTGATTTTAAAAATGAACAAAAATTTACCTCTGCATCCTAACTCTAGCTACTATCAAATGTGCATTTCTAAGAGACAAAAAAGTGATAATTATTATTATTATTATCAGGCAACCCAAACCTGTTTCTTGATTTGAAACAATATCACTCATTCGAACATGCAGAAGCTAAGAAATTAATTTTTCTATTTAGATATTTATTTTGTTAAGGTCTGTTAAGGTTTGTTAAGGTTAATGGTCTGGTTTCTACAACTTTCAATTTGGGGCAAAATTCTGACTTTAAACTTGAAAGAAATAAAGATTTGACATTTATCGTGATAATTATCGATATCAGCTGATATGACTATCTGCCCTATCTGCGCGCTTCGTGTTTATAAGAGCAAAAACTTCTGATTGGCTAGTAATGTTAGTTTGGTTGAGAGTGAAAGCTGTGTTCCTCTCATACCGTTGGTAGGTGAACTCGTGAACTCAAAGGTGTTATCAATAAGTTTTTTTAAATGTAGGACTATCTTTTTTTTTTTTTTTTTACGTAGCCAAACGCTGCACGCCGGAGATCCGGCACGGTGCCGGAGAACTTTAAGCCCTGTGAACAGGACTGATAACCATATTCTGCTGCTGTTGAATATAGGAAAGGAGGAAAGGACGTGACGTGTGGCCAAGTATGGTGACCCATACTCAGAATTTGTGCTCTGCATTTAACCCATCCAAGTGCACACACACAGTAGTGAGTAGTGAACAACACGCACACACACCTTCAGGTTACAAGTCCAAGTCTCTATCCATTAGGCCACGACTGCCCTAATGACATACTACACTCTCACTGTTCAATGACAAATAAGTTATCTGTATGTATGCTGTATACCTTCTGTAAATCTAATACGTTATCTTTGCCCTTCTCGAAGGACTCCAATACATAACGCAGCTGGACTGAGATAGTCATCTGACTTCTTCGCAAATTCAAAAGAACACACTACCTTTTGAAGCCAGTTGGTAAAATGTCCACTTGTCAATAAAAACCAGATTTCTGCCTGAGGCATTGTGGGAAGACTCCATCTTTCTCTCGCTTCCTCACTTTCTTTCTCTTGTACTCCTAAAGGTATTTAGAGGACACTCCAATGAGCAAAAAAAAAAAAAAAAAAAACACTCATGTAGCTAGAGAGTCTCTTAACTAAATCAGTTTGGTTACATGAGACTGTCATTTATTTATTTATTTTTTTAGTTTGATTAATTAAAATATTATATATATATATATATATATATGATGATGATTTAATGCAGTGGTTCTGAATGGGGACCCCCCTGCTCTGCACTCTTATCTGACACACAGTAGGGGGTCCTCAGGACTGGAATTGCGAACCAGTGATTTAATGCAATAACCTGATAAGCATACATAAATCATTTTTTAATTAAATGGCGATTAAAAAAAAATAATATTGACTTCTAAAGTCACTTTTTGTCATGTCTAGTCAATGCTTTCACCTGCCACATTATTGTAATGTCTTTGAATTATCTTCATTTGGGGGCTGTTCTCACAATTTGATTAGTTAATTGCCATATCAGGTCATTAATTTGATTATAATCTTTAATCTATTAACAACGTGATGCATTAAAATCATCTATAACATTTACTACCTGTGGAGCAACAACTGTGCTATTAACATGTCTAAACATGTTGCTGTCAAAGTATTTACGTGCATAAATACATATTTATGTGATCAAGTGATGCGCTGATACTGATTATATAATCATCCATTAAAACTTGTTGACAGCACACTCAGCACACTGTCGGTTAATAAATAGTGAAAGATTCCTGTTGGACATGAACTGAGCTAACACTTCATAAGATGACGAGGCAAAGGACGATAATGACACGTCATATAAACGGAATGAGCACGAAATGTTCTATTTCTGTAAATCTCTGGCAGGCTCATAGACGCATGCACACACAGACTGAGGAAGAGGATGAGGCACAAGGTCAGCCAAACTGCAGCCTGCCCGGAGCAGACGGGGCTCAAGTGCCTTGCTCAAGGGCACAATGGAGGAAGGTTGTATGGTGCAGGGTCTTTCAGATACACTCTTCAAAATGAAGGTTGTTCAATGATTCTAAGATTAAGTGAAGAACCCTCTTAACAAGAATCATTTTTCAGTGTGTAGGGGGTTCTTGAGGGGAGATGGTTCTTTATTATTGGTTTTTGAGCCAATGAAAACACTTATTGCTCAGAGGTTCTTCTTTCAGAGCTTGAGAGACTTAATGGAATTCTTAGATCTTCTTCACTGTATCAGATGTTTCTCCAAAGGCATTACTTAGGGAATACAAAGGGACTAATAAAAGTCAGTTGTTGACATTCAGTAAAATTAGAGCTAAATTTGGTAACTGCAGTTTTTGATCAGAAATGTTTGAATTCGCACTTTCAGTCAGTCTTACACGCTAAGATCTAGTGCTTGACTAATATGTTTTTTTTTTGATGGCCGGTGCTGATAGCTTAGAGAGTAGGCTAGCTGATGGCTGAGATAAAGCTGATGTATATGATAATCACACTATTTAATTTAAAGATAGCAAAAACACGTTTCACAACTTCTGAAATTAAATTTATTTTACATAATATTTAATAAGTTATATAATTTGAACAACAATTTGAACTTGATAAAAAAAAATTTTAAAAATCCGTAAAATAAAGACGTTTATTTAGATGGCAATTTGTGAGTATTTCACAAGTAAAGAAATTGTTAAAAATACAAGGGAAGTAAACACTGTAACCAACAGTGCACTCATAAGTTTGTGCGCAAAGGGAATCATATTCTTGTTAAAATAATGACAAAGAATTTTACACAGCACACAGTGAATATGACATTAACACGACAAAGCAGCAAACTGGATACAGTGCAGCATGGTTTGTAAAGTCTGTCGAACGTGCATGTCTAGTGACAGCACAACTTTCCATCAGCGTTCAATTCACACGGACCAACCATTAAATACAGAGTACACATTTTATGCAGTCTGCAAATCTCACAGCAAAATTCCACAAAGTTTGCAAGATTAGAGAAATTAAATGTTTATTTGATATTCAATGACTTTTTTAAATGAAATGCATATTTGCTAAATGCTCATGATATAAGAAGGTATTACAAATGCTATAGTGTTTTTTCATATACCATTTGTTTAGAAGTTCTGTGTAATAATTTATTAGTCAGAACCGTTGAACAGACAGCAGGGTTGGGAATCGAAAATTTATTCCAATTCCAGAATCGGATACTTAAGGTCAGGAATTGGATGCTTGTAAAATGTAAATTTCGATTCCACCTAGCGATTCATGTGTGCGCAGGACATTGCTCGCAAATCTAAGCGCTCAAAAGTTTGGCTACACTTGCAATCAGAAGCCAAAAAAGCTAAGTATATTTGTGATAAGCTAAACATGTTGCTAGAGAGGTGTCACAAACATGACAAAGCACTTTAATTTAACAGATTGTTAAAGATCATGAACACGATTCAAACACCAACGTGATTCTGTTCCTAAATTACAATGATTCATCTTTTTCATTCTTCAGCCTTTGACACTGTGATCACTCTTGGTTCATCCGTGCAGTGTACGATCACACCAGTGCAATTTGAACATTTAAACCTGCATTCATGCTGCCACTGACCTGAAAAGAGCAGCTGTCATGTATATGAATAAATCAGCTTCAGAGTCTTTTCAACCACACAGTATCATTATTTCTGTGTTAAAAATTCTAATAATTACAGAAGTACAGGGATAAAAGTTTATAGTTCAGATATAAACTCTGATAAACTCTGATGTAGCAATTAAAGTAGAGTAAATCACCTTTCGAAAGTAAAATGACGTTTCAAATAAAGATTTATCAATTACATTGTTACACTAGTAGGTAGCGAAAAGGGGCTGTTAAAATGTATTTGTCTTTGAATCATTCAAGAGAATCGTTCAAAAACGCTGATTCATTCAGTAATGAAACAAGTAAATCTTGAGTGAATCATTGAATCATTCATTCATAAATTACATGTTATTTTGTTTAGTTGTCTAATGTTTTTTCTTCAGAATCGTGAGAAACATTTTTGGATTTTATCCAGGATCAAACCGCTCTTAAAGGAGTCCAGTTTTTATGTAGCCTGCTGATTTTTGCTCATGGTATTCAGCTCCAACTAAATGTTTTGCAAAAAGAGACAGAATAAATGTGTTTCATATCTAAATGTTTGACTTCATTTTTAATTGGAATTGAAATTGGGAATTGAAAAGAATCGGAATCAATAAGCAGAAACGGAAATGATAAAATTGAAACGCAGTGTTGGGCAAGCTACTTGGAAAATGTAGTGAGCTAAGCTAACAGTTACTCCTCATTAAATGAAGCTTCACTACACTAAAGCTATAGCCCTGGTAAATGTAGCAAGCTAAGCTACAGCAACTTGGCAAAAGTGGTTTACTACATCTAAGTTATTTATTTATTTTTTTTAATATTGAACCATCATACCAAGTCGATGCTCTCTCAGTGATCATTAAAACTGTCAGTCAAGCAGATAGACAAACATAATAGTTCAGGTTAATTGTTTATTCAACAACTGTTCCAAACCAATTTGGCAACAGAAATCAGTATCAAGTATACTTTATATACTGAAGTATATTGATATACTGTGTACAGGGCCGGATTTACCTTATATTGTAACATTCAGAAATTGTTGCTGTCAGCTGGAAACCTCCTATTGTTGTGGCTTTATTGTATACAGATACATTTATATAAATGGTAACACTTCACAATAAGGTTCATTAGCTAACATTAGTCAACTAGTGTAGTTAAACTAAGAATGAACAATACTTCTGCAGCATTTAATAATGTTAATTTCAACATTTACTAATGCATTATTACAGTTTTTCTCAGTGGCTTTGGTGTATTTCTCAGATCAGAAAGGAAATTCTCAAAACTACTTGTTCAACCTCCACATCATCTAGTCACTTGTGTGCATTTCATAAAAGCAATTTCCCATTCTTTTGAACAAGTTGTGTTTGCTTTGGTACCATAATGCAATTGATTATGTACATTTGTCTGCGGTTTCCTACATATTATGTTGCTTAAAATGTATTATATAGTTATCTGTGCAATAGTCTTACCCTCCAAAATATCAAGTCATTAGTTCATCGTATAAGTCAT
Source organism: Tor tambroides (assembly GCA_021397915.2). Taxonomy (NCBI): domain Eukaryota; kingdom Metazoa; phylum Chordata; class Actinopteri; order Cypriniformes; family Cyprinidae; genus Tor; species Tor tambroides. The sequence goes on along the minus strand of JAFVLL020022810.1, from coordinate 8,977 downwards.
TAAATGCAAAATGGTTGATCTAGTTGTCATAAAATGTCAAGCATATTTTCTACACATTTCTATTAGTCTTTTTTGTAAATTTGCCATGGATTGTGCAGATGAATCTTGACTTTCACTAATAAAGAGAATGTAGATCAACCAATGATAAACCAGTTCTCTGAAATTCCTCATACAGTGCTGCATGCAAAAGCAAAGCTCTGTCTGTTTGCCTTTCTAATTTTGTTTTTTGCCTTTGTGCCCATATTTCTTTTTCCTTTCTGTCACAATGACGTTGTCGTTTTTTGTTTTTTTTGTCAGACCACTAGTAAAAGTGTAACTGTGAATCATATCCAGTCTCTTTAAATCAATATCCCACATAATGTGTAAATTTGTACTTTTGAAATGAATATATGGCATAAGAAGTGAAGCCTTCTGCATTTCAGTACAGTAACTGTCATCCAAACAGTTGCCATAGTTTACATCAGGTAATACTAACAGAGTTCACTGTTATATTGATAACATGACTAAGCATTTTGACTCATCTTTTTTTTTTGAACAATGACAAGGACTTTTCATTCTGATTCACTGATATGTTCACTGACAATATTTACTTTTGAGAGATGAATTAAAGATTTTGAAAAAGTTACAGCTAGGCTTTTGCAGGTAATCCATTGTGTGGCGCTGTTTGTACAAATTGTTTTGAGAAATGCACATACTTCTTTGCAAATATTGAGGATGATTCGAGAAATGCACCAAAGTTACTGAGAAAAACAGTAAAATCAAAAGTTGTGTTTGTTAACATTAGTTAATGCACTGAACTAACATGAACTACCAATGAATGACTGTATTTTCATTAACAAAGATTAATAAACAGGCTACTGTAATGTATTGTTCATTGTATGCTCATGTTAGCTAACATTAATGAAATCTTATTGTATAGTGTTACCATATGTATAGGCCTGGCTACATTTATTTGCATTGTTACATGTGTCATTATTAACATTTCAGTAAAATCAAGTTCAAGCTTTTGACCAGCGAATGTTTTAATTTTTTCCCGTCATTACCGCCACAAAGGGAGTACGGGCATCCCATTTACATTTTCATTAACTTGCAGGTCATACAGTTTTCTGTCGCTATGTGGGCGCTCATTTTTTTCTGTTGTTTGGCCAAAGTATCATATTATAAAAGATTCAGTGCTTCGCACAAGCTATTTGTGGCTGTGACTCGACAACAAATGCTAGACTAAGACACTCTTCTCCGCTCCTCAAATACAAAAAACATTAGCCTTTATAAATATAGTGTTTTTTGAGTAAACAAACTGCTGTACTTATTCAATCAACAGTTCTTTATTTACCTCAGACTGTAAACAAGCTGAGATGCTCCAAACTGCGCGCTGCAATTCATTGACGAGAGAGGCGGGAGAAATAATATGGTTTGACTGACAGTTTGAGGAGCCAATGGGCTTACGAGCTTTAGTGTCTGTGGCGTCACTTACTGATCCAGGATCAGTGATCCGTAGCAGTTATATTTCCGATTTGAACTTGACTTTCAGAAATGCTTTGGATAATGTAACGTTAGCTTTTGTTGACACTACCGTACTACCTGATCAAAAATAGAGCTTCGCTACTGAAAAGCTAATTGATTCAGAAAGCAGCGACGCTACCACCACACTACTGGGAAATGTAGTTAAACTAGTAGCGTTACTACTTGTAGCGACGCTACTGCCCATCACTGTTGAAACGATACCCAACCCTAACAGACAGTATACTAGTCAATACAGAGAATGGGAGCACTGTGCACTGGCATTCTCACAGCTGTCAGAATAAAAGTCCTGTGCATGTTTAAAAAAAAAAAAAAAAAGTATCATGGTTTCCACAAAAATATTAAGCAATGCAAACAGTGTCAACTGTGTAATCATAAGAAATGTTTCTTGAGCAGCAAATCAGCATATTAGGATGATTTCTGAAGGATCATGTGACACTGAAGACTGGAGTAATGATGCTGAAAATTCAGCTTTGCCATCACAGAAATAAATTACATTTTAAAGTACACTGAAAACAGTGGTTTAAAATTGTAATAATACTTCACAATATTACAGTTTTTACTCTGTTTTTGATCAAACAAATGCAGCCTTGGTGAGCTTAAGAGACTTGTTTCAAAAACATTAAACAGAAAATGGATTCAACTGGAACCTTTCATTTTAATAGTGTAGGCTCTCACTATTTCCTTTGTTTCTCATCCTGATTTCAAAAAAAATTCTGGAGAACGTACATGTACTGACATACAGTTTGGTAACAGAAAAGTGAGAAATGCAATTCTGCCTGAACAGACAGTGTATGGAAGTGAATCATAAGGGGTAATCAGTCCCACACACAGCTACTGTGGCCCAGCGCTTTGAACAGCTACACATTTCTGCATCTAATCCTACGCCAGGCAGTCTTTGATCACGCAATGACTGCTAGACCATTATGACCAAACATGGACATTCTCTATGAAACAACACCTGAAACAAATAAAGGCACAGCCTCTAGATTAGTATTTATGTCATTTCATTTCAATGTAAAATATAAAGCATTAAAAAGCATATTTAGCTGTGCTGTGGTGCATGCTAACACATTAAGCTGTGAAGCCTATCTATCTAGCTATCTATCTAACTATCTTGAAAGAATTATCTTATTCTCACCAAGGCTCCATTTATTTGCTTAAAAATACAGTAAAATGTCAATTTGTGAAATATGATTATAATTTAAAATAACCATTTTCTCATTTAATATATTTTAAACGTAATTTATTCATTCACCATCATTACTCCAGTCTTTGTCACATGATCCTTCAGAAATCATTCTAATATGCTGATTTGCTGCTCAGGAACCATTACTTATCTTCTTATTTCTTCACATTTCTTATTATTAATAATGTTGAAAACGGTTTTGCAGCTTAGTATTTTTTTTTTTGGAACCTGCGATTCATTTTTTCAAGATTCTTTGATGAGTACAAAGTTCTAAAGAACAGAATTTATTTAAAATAGAAATATTTTGTAACATTATGAATGCCTTCTGACACAGCTGACTAATTTTAATGCATCCTTGATGAATAAAAGTATTCATATCTTCCAAAAAATAAAATAACACTGATCCCAAACTTCTGAATAGTAGTTTATATAGCAGTGACTTATTGTTTTGAAATGCAACTCAAGCTGATGCTTATAAAAAAAGATCAGATTCAACATATTAACATAATCTCTCGAACTCTCATTGCCTGTCTTTATAATTCAGTCCCTCACCCTCACACGCAAAGAAAAGGCTCTGGCCCAAGACAAATCCGAAAAACAGTAGGAATTATGAGGTTAACGTTTCGCTCTAAATGAATTAGCCTGTGTGTCTACTTCACTATACAATATTCATAAAGTTAGTGTCGCACAAAACGCAGAAGGCTGCGGAACTGGGAATCTAAACTTAGCCCTTAAAAGCTGCTTTCAAAGGTTTTTCGAGTTGTTCTGCCCGTTCTTCTCCCAAATAGACTGTCATTTCTCGTGAAGGCAGCGCTAAGAGGGAAAATGACCTCATTCGGTCCTGAATGCAGCCACCAATCTCCATGTTAGCCGATTGTCCTTTACAACCCGCGGGAAAGAAGCGACGGGAGGAATGGGAAGAAAGAAAATAAGTGAGGACGAGAGAGACATGTTGGTGGTCTGCCAGGGAGAGGGATCCTTTGTGTAGACCCTCTCTTCTAATAAACCCTAAAGGAAGAAAGATAGAGAAAGAAAATAAAAGAACGGGAAAGAGAGAGATGGGGGGGAAAGGAAGGTTCACATAGAGAGGGATTGCGGAGATTAAAAGAAGAGGGGACAGACTGAAACTTGACAAAGGTCTGAAAGCTTTATCTTCTAAAAAAAGACCTGTAAAGCTCCATCTGATCCTATAGTTCAAAGCGCCACATACAGTTTGGGAGCTTCCCTATAACCTGACTTGAAGTGACACTGACTTGGCTAGAGATTTGTTATCCAGCCACCTAACGACAGCAACCGAATGTAAATTAATTTCTAATTTCATATCTTTGTAAGCCAGGTCCATCAATAATAGCGTCTAAGAACCGCAGTGAGTCACTGTGGCACAGCCCAAAATAAGTAGGTGGCCATCAAGGCACTACTGTTAGGAGAGAGAAGGATTTATCATACAGTATTGAGCGATGGCAGATCATTTGTCCACTGTGTACCATTCCGGAGTCTTGTAAAGCATCTTAAATTACATTCCAGCTTAGGTCCGCCATTGTAACTTTATTTCGGTGTCTGCTTGAAGCTCAGCGATACATCACACAAAATAACGAAGGACAAGTTTATTTTGGCTTATACAGGATTTTCACTTAAGCTATAGTGATCCTTCCTTGGGGGCATTTGGGAATGTAGGAACACAGGTAAAGTGTAAACAAGAGCTGGAACAGTATTTCAAAATGAGAGAATGCTGTTCTAAGCTAAATAAAAACTGATATCATAAATGACACAAAAACATCCAATCTCTATTTTCGAGCTATAAATATTTTAGTAATAGATACACTACCATTCAAAAGTTTGGGGTCAGTAAGATTTTTTTTATTGATACTTCATACTTTTTTCAAGAAGGATGTATTAAACAGCACAACTGTTTTCAACTTTGATAATAATCATAAATGTTTCTTGGGCAGCAAATCAGCATGTTAAAATGATTTCTGAAGGATCATGTGACACTGAAGATTGGAGTAATGACTGCTGAAAATTCAGCTTTGTCATCACAGGAATAAATTACATTTTAATGTACATTCAAATAACAAACAGATATTTAAATTGTAACAATATTTAACATTTTTACTTTTGATCAAATAAATGCAGACTTGGTGAGCATAAGACATTTACAGTGCCCCTATTATGCCATTTCAAATATTGCCTTTCATGTAGTGTGTAATGTAGTTGCATGTGAATGCAAAAGATCAGCAAAGTTGTAAAGCTGAAAGTGCACGATAAATTAAGTTATTGTCTCCCAAATGAAGGAATCGACAATATAAACAAGTTGTCATTTTACTGACGACTGCTTCTCTAATCTCAGGGAGTTGATCGTGGATATTTCAAAAAACGCTTGCTCTTGAAAGATGACCCAGTACCCAGTTAATTTGGACCAAGTGGCTCCACTGAATCTCAACCTGTAAGTATGATAAATAATAGATGTTTATATTTTCTATCAAGCGTTCAAAATACGCAACTATGGCAATGGGCATATAATTTCCGACACGCGCTGTAAGCGGTAGACCAATCACAACAGACTGGGCCATCTGACCAATCAGAGCAGAGTAGGCTCACGGAAAGGAGGGGTGTAGAGAGACTGAATCTTAGAACTACTTCGAAAGAATCGTTTAAGAATCGTTGAAAAATTAGGTGAAAAATGCATATTTTGAGAAAACGAAAGCATTGTTTGACCTTGCATGCATGTAAACCTATTGTAGGAGACTCCCAAAACAATATTAGGAACCTTAAAAATGACAAAATAAGGGCACTTTAAAAAAAAATCTTACCGGCCCCAAACCTTTGAAATGTAGTATACATCATGATTTGAAAAAGTATTAACTGAAAAATTACCTAATAGCACCTGCAGAATGTTTGTGCTAAAACTTGCACTTTTTCAATTATAAAGATACTTTTTTAAAAGCTTTTTTCTTCTCTTTTTTCTTTATTACCACATATTTTATTTCAAATATTTATTCTTTTATGCTAGAACCGATCCATTACGAACCGATCGAGTGAAGAGAGTTTTATTGTGGCTGACATCATCAAACTAATGTCACGGTGACATCAGCAAAGTGTCTTATAAGCCTGTTGGAGACGAGTTGGCTTTTACCCTTCAAGTGGGTTTTCTGTGTGTTACAGTGTTTTGTTTTGTTTTTTTTACAGGCACTTATTTGGCACTGCTGATGACATCATATGATCTAATGTGCCAGTGCAACCTCAGTCTATTGTTAAATGAATAACAAGAAAATTTGAGAGTGTGTGGGAGATGGATAAGCGAAAAAGAAAAGGACTGTGTGTGTCTGTACACGTCCGCCTGTAAGTGTATGTTACATATTTAATTTATGTCAGCCCCTCTATTTTGTTCTTTTCTCCCATAATGCACCTCTCTAATATAGATGGGATAAAAGCAGCTTCAATGGGGCAGAAAACAGCTTTAGTGTTTAACTCTTCAGGCCTGGCTCTCTTTCCTTCTTTTCCTACAATTTTTTTTTCTTCTCTCCCCCTCATATAGACCCTAAACACATATGCCCAGATCTCATTCCAGAAACTGAACATACAAACCACATAAAGCAGCTCATTGAATATTCAGTCCTGCCCCCTCAGTGTGCGTTAGTGCTCCCTGCCCTTTCTTTAAAATATCAGAGGTGGAAACATGGATAAAAAGATGCGTCCCGGCCATTTTTAATAATGTAAGAAGGAAAATCTGGGTTTACAGTAAAGCGAAGCATCCTCCAGGACCCTCACATACACAATCTCACGCACCCCCAGAGTACACCGCAAAAAGACATGCAGCTGAACTTGATCAAAGCAGGCCAAGAGACACAGTGGTACAAGAGAGAAAGGATGTATAATACTACAGAGATAAAGGCCATTCTGAAACATTTTAAAGCAATAGTTCACACAAAACTTAAAATTATGGCATTATTATTAAGTCACTCCAAACTTAAAAGTCGTAGTTTTTTCCATGGATCTCAAAAGGACACATTTTGAAGAATCTTCACATGGTTCTGCCAAACTACTACTTGTTCTCCTTTTGTGTTTCATGGGAAAAAAAGGGCTAATTAGGTGCTGCACTTAGATTAACCAATAATCAATAATTGGGACGGGTCTACCTACAAATTTACTTAAATATAAATGCAGTATGCAGCCACAGTTTTTAACAAAATAATCCACAATAATCCTGACAGTAAAATTATACTCTTTACTTTATTACAATTTGTGATTTAAAAAAAAAAAATCTTAGCAAGTTAAACACGTTGCGTAGAGAATCAGTCCTGTGCTAATAGCATCATGTATGCCAAAGTTACAATTTAGGATGCCAAATGTTCTATAGTACTTTGAAATCAATGAAATATGTCTGACACTAAATTCTAACTTTAAATTTAACACAGTTAACACATTTACCTAATTTGACACTGAAGCGGTTTAATTCTGTTCAGTCTAATCAGAAAGACTGAGACCAGAAACATCACAAGCCGACCTTGATGTAACGGTCAGAGGTTATTTATATAAATAATTAATAAAGTGCTGAGAAAAGACTGTGTGTGCAAACACCATTTGGCTTGATGTTTTGCTATTTTATGTAAGGAAATTTTACAATTAATTGCAAGAAAATTCATACAAGCAAATGTACACTTCTCTTTTAAAAGTTTGAGGTCAGATTTTTTAAAAATAAGTGTATACTTTTTTATTCAGGGAAGATACATTAAACACATCAAACTGACAGTAAAAACATTTATAATCTTAATTCTGTTTCAACTAAATGCTGAAATGCTGTTCTTTTGAACTTTCTATTCATAAAAGAATACTGGAAAATATTGGAAAAAAAATACTACATATTCTCAACTGTGATTATAAATGTTTTGTGAGCAAATGTGACACTGATGAAATTCAGCTTTGCAATCACAAGAATAAACTATATATAATAAATTATATGCATTAAAACATTTTCCATCCATGTATTAAAATGGTTATTGTAATTGTCATAGTATTTTCACAATATTACTGTTTTTACTGTATTTAAACAAATAAATGCTGCCTTGGTGAGTGGAAGACACTATTCCTACAGAAACATTAAAAAAATCTTACTGAGTCCTTATTAAATGTGAAAGGATCTGACAGTAATTGTGATATTTTCGGTCTTTCTATTTCTGTTTATTTCAGACTTGGAAATGCATTGTGCTTGACATGTTATTGCACAGCCAATACAGCCAAGGCTGTATCAGCCTCGGCATCAAAAGGAACTCTGGGAGATGATTTAAAGAAGGGACGAGAAGTGTTATGGGAGACAGCAAGCAGGGGGCCTCTTAATGTTTGAGTTTCATTCACATCAGCCCCAGCATTTGACTCCCTAAGAAGCGCTTCCCTCCTGAAGAGTCTCTTCAATTATTACCCTCCAAGCTCTACAGCAGCACCGGGGCCTAATGTGTCAAATACGAAGTTGGAGAATGTCGCTCGAAAGAAATTAGATAATGAAAAATCTGAACCTTATGAATTCTAAGCAACTTTCAATACATACACTTGCCATCACAAATAACTCGTCATACATACAATGAGAGGATAAGCAGATAGTAAAACAAAAACCAAAAGCGGGACTTAAAAAGAATCTACTAATTATATAAAAACTAAACACACATTGCATAAGAATTAAAACGGCAAAATCAATGTCTGATTTAAGCAAGTATCGTTCCCAACCACAAGCTTTGACAAAGTAGCACAATCCATTTACTTTGTGGTTGTATTTCATCACTGTTAAAAGGGATTGAGCGCTCATCTAAAATTAGTAGTTTGAAGTGAGTAGTTTGAAGTGAACTCAGCCAGATGATGCAATGGGATGACATGGTCGTCTACAAGACGTTTCTACAGTTTATGTGGATGAACACCGTGTAGTAATAGCCTAATAGTCAAATGTATCCATTTGATAATGTATTAAGAATTAAAAAAAAAAACTGATATTTAACGTGAAAAAAAAAAGACAGCATCAATGAATCAATTTGCAATCAGAAACTTTCTTGGCTTCGATGCTAAACTCTTTGAGGCAGCTCTGTCACTAACCCGGCCGCAGGTTTCTGTCACACCCACACAACTGCAACTGATTTTGCTATAAACACAGCTCATTGCCAACTTTGCAGAAACAAATAGACAGACAGAGGGACAGTGACAGGAAGACTGGCAATCCGTCAGGCTATATCTGATGCAGATGGCATGACTGATAAAGAAAATCTGTCAGGTATCTGAATTGTG